>JAHPZR010017002.1:12500-17500 GCA_019787425.1 Platygyra sinensis | reverse complement strand
TTGAGGTGGAGATTAATGGTGAGAGTATCGACGTGGAGGTTGACACGGCAGCTGATTTTTCTATTATGAGTAGAGATACTTACATCAAGAGGTTCACATCTTTTCCACTTCAGAACACTGACGTGAAGCTCAAGACCTACTCTGGTGAAACATTAAGGACGTGTGGTCAGATGCTGTGCAAGGTTGTTTATAGTGGACAAGAATACATTCTTCTGATGACCGTAGCTGAGAACGAGGGAAAGCCAACTTTGCTGGGGCGGAATTGGGTGGAAAAACTCAAGGTCAGTTGGAATGAGGTTTTCAGTTTGAACGGAACGTCGAGGAATGAGGAGTTAGACTGCATTCTTAACAAGCATGCCGATCTGTTTAGAGAAGGATATGATGGTATGAAAGGAATAGAAGCGCACATTCGTGTTCATGAGTGAGCAAGTCCAATTTACTTCAAGTCACGCCCTGTCCTGTATACATTGAGGGAGGCTGTGGAGGCAGAGCTTAACAAGCTAGAGGAACATGGAGTTATCGTCAAGGTCGACCGTAGCGACTGGGCGAGCCCTATTGTTGTTGTGCCGAAGGCTGACGGTTCTGACAGGATATGCGGCGATTACAAAGTAACCATTAATCAAGTGGTTGATGATGAACAGTATCCTCTCCCAACTGCACAGGACTTGTACTCCACACTAGCTGGGTCCAAGGTATTCTCGAAACTTGACCTCACACATGCTTATGCGCAAATGAGTGTTGATGAAGCAAGCCAAAAGTACCTGTGTATTAACACTCATAAGGGACTGTATGCGTATACAAAGTTGCCCTACAGTGTCAAGTCTGCGCCGAAGATTTTCCAGGCAACCATGGATAAAATCTTGCAAGGTGTGGAGAAGTGCGTGTGTAATCAAGATGACATTCTTGTTGGTGGTGTTGATGTGAAAGAAAACTTGGAGATCGTGGGAGAAGTGTTAGAGAGACTTGCAGAAGTACAACGTGCGGCTAAACCTGAGAAAGTGTGTTTTCCTGAAGAAGTAAGTCATGTATCTTGGCTTGCGAGTGGATGGTGACGGGTTGCATCCAGTTCAGGAGAAGATTGATGCCATAAAGAATGCCCCACCACCAAAAGATGTGAGTGAGTTGCGGTCGTTTCTGGGAATGGTACAGTATTACTCGCGTTTCCTACCGGGGTTGGCCACAACTCCTGCACCATTGCATCAGTTACTGAAGAAAGATGTACAGTGGAGGTGGACGGGTGTAGAACAGAGGGCTTATGAAAAGTGTAAGGCAGGCCTGAGCAGTGATGCACTACTTGCCCATTATGATGCCAAACGTGACCTTCATGTGGTGGCCTGGATTAGACGGAGAAATTGAATTGGTGGTTAAGAGTTGCACAGTGTGTCAGAATGTAAGAAGTTTACCCCCTAAAGTACCTTTACATCCGTGGAAATGGCCATCAAGACCCTTTCAGAGGGTGTATATTGACTTTTGTCAGAAAGGAAAGGACTATTTTCCGGTGCTCATTGACGGTCATTCCAAAGTGTCACGGATTAGCATATTCAAATTAGGCTTATGTATTTAAGCTGGTTCGAATATTCAATAAAGTTAGTTCCACGCCTGGCTGCGGGCAGCCATATCTTGTCCAGTTTGTCTCAACAATATATTACACAGCGTGACCTATATTTTTTACTGCATAACAATAGTGTACATTCAAAAATTTTTATCGGACAGAAACCGAGAGAGAGGTGAAAGTGTGCACAAAACCTTTACTTTGGGATGTAAATTATGGCCGCAAAAACAATGACTGTATGAATGCTTTACGTCTACATCATTTTAAATGGTGTAGTTTTTTAATAAATTTTAAATGATATTGTTCCATCTTGACACTTTCTACCTGTCAAGTTTTTTTCCCAAGTATTGGTTTAATAAACTATGCATCCACCTACCACAAAACATAACATGGACCGATGAATAACGCGTGTTATTAGCACAAGTACAGGCATAAATGGTGTAAGATTGGTCCATCCTATCATTTTTATTGTGTTTTTTGAAACAGTGCTTGGTAGAGAACATTCAGCGTAAGTTTCAAAAAATTCATCAGTCACTTTTATTTCTGAGGAATCACCTTAATACATATATTACTAGTATGCTTATCAGCAGTCAATGCTGACGTGCAACGTATGGCGAAAGGGATTGAGGGTTAAACCAGACTAATATTTGTTATGCATTTGTTCAGCGTCCTTTCTTTTTTCTTTTTCTTTTTTTAACAGCTTTATTGAGTACACTGCATAAATAAATAGCATAAATAATAAAAGGCAAGACTCAAAAGGGGCAGGTGCAACGGGATGAAGTCCCATGCGAGGCACCGCCCCTGGATTAAGACCTAAAATTAAAACAAAAGCACACACAAGCATGCATTCATAAGAAGAAAGAAATATATATCTAAAGTGGCATGAGCATGTTTGGACTAGCATCCACGTGCAGGGGTAATTGAGATCATATACCCTTGAAAGGTGAGTGCTCATTAGTTTGTGGACAGTTGTATGAAGAAAGTTGTGTTAAAAAAGTGCTAATGTTCCTATAGCACTTTTTAACACAACTTTCTTCATACAGTAATTCCAAGTGCTACACAGCATCAATTCAATTGCGAACAGTTGTAGCATGTTACACAATGGTTTGAAATCTATGTTGCGTTCTAAACACCATGAGGGCTGCTGCTATGCAGCAACTTTTAATTGCATGGGAAAGAGGTTGCCAGGGCTACAAATCTTACTTTGATCTAGTCGCCAGGGTCCAATAGACCATTTTACAGTTGTTGGCTTAGTGACCTGGCTTCTGAATCTGAATGGCAGCGAGGCTGGAGTTGACCTTGTCTTGACACAGACCTTGCTGCTTTTATTGTGCAAATCAAGTTGTTCTAATTTGCATTTACATGAGAAAAGCAGAGGTATGTATCAAAGCAAGGTCACTTCCAGCCTCGCTTGCACTCATGGCCAGGTGACTAAGCACACAACTGTAAAATGGTCTATTGCTCAATAGTGGGTTAACTTGACTCTGAACAAAACCATTAACCCTAGGTTAGTGCTCACCCTGCTTTGAGTAACTGCTTCGAGAACTCATTACAAGCAAAACACAGGTTACTTTTCAACAGTTAATTTAATCTTGAACTAATTTTAGGTTTAGGCAAGAAAGTATGATTAACCAACAAAATACCTGGGAGGTGTGATAGTTGGCACTGGCTAAATGAAAACCAATCTAAATTGGTTTTAGGAGGTGATTTGAATAAAAGAAATGCATAAAATGTAAATGAACCTAATAAGTCAAAGTTCAACACAACTGAATCAACTTTACTTCAAGGCAAACATTTCAGCATCAACATGTGTAAAAACCAATAAACTCCTAACAAAGATAACATTACAACTATTCTAACAGAACCCTATATAAGTAATTTGCCATTAGAAATCATGGTAGTGTTCCCAAATTCTAACCGTCCAATTGTATAAAATGAATAAAAAACAACATGTAAACTGGAAGGTTATGTAAAGTAATGTCCATCTGCATTGCAGAAGCACTGGACAAATGATTTTTTGGGGTTAAAAGTTTATAACCTCTGATTGTAACTGAAACTTATACTTTGAACATGATGATGAAGTGTATTAAACATTGACAAGTTAAGATCTGCATTGTTTTTCTAACGCGTCACGAAACGACTGACTAAGTGAAAGAAGGGCTACTCTTAGTCTAAATCGCCATAAAAAAACAACTGCCATATAAAAGCCAAATAAATTTACCATCACATCAACTCATCACGGCAACCGTACTGCGCTGAGAATTTCAAATACTATTCGGTTTACTGTGGCCTTTCCATGTGCTCGGCTTCTTCGAGATGATCGCGGTCACGCTCCAACAGCCATTTGGAATTACATTTTGCACACCAAGACTGTCCAAGAGTAGAAAATGCACATGTTACATGTGGCATTAAATTACAAGTGAAGTTTGTTTCTTCATTTTAAAATAGCTTTACGTAAGCATATTTCGGTAGGACCACGGAGTTTCCCTCGCAAAGTCTACATCACGTCAACAGTCGAATACCGAGCTAGAGCAGCCTGTGCATAACAAACACTCCGAAATTGAACACTAATTTGTGACCAGAGCCAAAAACATATGCAGTCAAAAATGAATAAAACAACAACTGTGGTCTGCGGTCTGCAGTCTGCAGTCTGCAGTCTGCAGTCTGCAGTCTGCATGGTCTGCATTTTGGGGTGACCCAGTTCGTGATGTCTTGCTTGTTTACTCGAACATTCAAATCACGAAATAAGATTTTCTTTTGAGAAACATTCAGGCAAAACTACGCGAAAGCTTTGTCAGAGCCTTTTAAAGCACTATAATAGTACGCGTTCGTAGTTAAATTTTAGTTCTTAAGTTTAAAACAAACATTTACAAAGTAAAAGCTCAACTAACCTTTGAGAAGAAGAGCAAATGGCAAAAACACGGCGTGCAAGGCATTGTGGTTGAATTTGTGGATACAGCGCAATGCATTGTGGTAGAAAAGTTTGAAGCTCGATTCCCTTGCCGATTATATCTGCTGACTTTGCTCAGTCACTTCAGGCTCCTTCGCTGCGTCAGCAATAAGACGTTTTGTTGTGTAGTATCGCTGAGTATTTTTATGAGTTGTGCTGTATTTTGGCGAGCCGGTAGGGCGAGTCAAAATACAAAATACAAACAACGAGTAAAAATTCTCAGCGATACTACACAATGAAACATCTAATAAGAGATTTATTATCCAACATGCCAAATTGGTACATGTATGTTTGTGCGAGCAAATTCCGTGGATATTTATTTACAGGGAATGGGTGATAGATTAAGAAGTATGCAAATTGGAATGGAATTGGCATAGGAAATCCGGCTACATGTAACTGATTGGTCAACGGCAAGAAACCTGTCTAACCGGTCCTCTGGAGTACAAATACTGCCTGATATTTGTACTCGTCTTAAGCATTATTTGTACTCTGCGAAGT
>JAHPZR010017002.1:0-5000 GCA_019787425.1 Platygyra sinensis | reverse complement strand
GTCAGGCGAGAAAGAATCCTTTGTTCCTTGACAATCCCATCCATCATTTGGGTTCATCCCATTTGAAACATATGGATTACCTGAAGGCGAACATGACTGTATGACTTTTCCTGCGAGTGTTTCTCTCTAACGGGACATATTAAGAGCCTCAGTAAATCGTGGAATGAATCTCTATCTCTACCCTTCGCAATATTTCTAACCGAACAAGATCTCAGGAAAATGGGGCGCTGGAAAAATATCAGTGCGGGTGAAATAGCGAGATTGGTGGATGGCGGTTTGTCTTCGGGGGGGGGGGGGGCAGCTGAATTAAAACCCTCGAGGGCTACAAAATCGCTTAACAGGCGAATCCTAGTCAACCAAAAAACTATAACTTATTGTTGATGTAGCGAAGACCAGGTTCGGCATGAAAAGCGGCTAAAAAGCAATGAAGTGCCATAAAACATTTCATGGGAGCATTTTTCATTGCACACAACATAATTTGACGCGAAACTTAGCGCAGAAACAGACCGAGACCGACTACACATTCAACAACATCTTGATGTAAATTGATCAAGTAATCTGTCACTAAAATAATTTCGTATCGTCACTGTGCGAACAGGGTCGGCAAAAGACAAAAAAATTGGGTGATTACCAAATTTCACCGTTCTTTTTGCAAACTGCCCAACTCAAATTTTTCAGTCTTAGTGCGATACAGGGGCCTTATGAGTGTTTCGAAAATCAAAAACTTATCATTCAACTTCAAGTATTAATATTGGTTAGGTCCGGCTTTGGGTCATTGGTCTAAATACTTGGTGGCTAACCAATGGAAATCGCGTCTGGTCCCCACAGAATATGTATTATCGCAAAAGGCGGAAACGCAAATTATAATGCTGCCAGGAAACGATATCATTGGGGAGAAATAAAACAATAGCTCTAACGATGTATCGTTTAGGTAAATTCCTTGTTAAGTATTGCCGATAAAACTATCGCGATCCTCAAAAACACGCGAATATTCGTCGATTATTGTTTGCGCAGTACTTTTGGACAATACTGTAGCCGTATGCATAAAGAAGAAATGCTGGTGAGCCAGCTCATAATTGAAAAAGGCAGCAAATTAAACAACGCAAAAAGAGAAAAATGGGCGACTAGACCAGTCTACCCAAGATCTCCTGCTACCTTCTAGAGGCACAGCGAATGAATCCAGACTTCATCCTTATGATTTTGTGAATGTGCTAACCACCATGTAAGTAGATTTGTATAGACTTAAACTGATTAACAGACTTTAATCGTTATGTTTTAATAGGACGAAGACTTGTGTCAAACCACTGATCACAGTAGCATAGTCCCCTTACACATCATGTAATACCATGCAGCCCACTTCCACTTCATAGGTAACAATTTATCACTGTCAAAAATACTTTCCTGTCATGCAATGTCACAATGCATTGAATGCCTGACTCACAATTCCAGTATTACTTGTTGACGTAACCATTAGTGGTGAAAAATTAATTAAATTTTTCACTCCACATCAGGTAGTCCATATACTCTACCTGAGTCTCTAAATAACAAACTGAAAAGAAGATGGCAACCAAGGTTTGGTGCTTCACATCGCCCCCCCCTAAGCATTTGGTGTCCCTTCGCAAATTCAATTAGAATGTCCATGGGAATCTTTAGCCAATGTTCATACACATTGATCAGTCATGTCTCTGGTAGGAAGTTTGGAAGTTGCGGTGTTTTTTCTGTTTTTCCTGGCATTTTCTGTGTAATACTGTAGGGATACAAAAGATACCCTGGGCACCCGAGAGATACTCCTGTCACGCCAGTACATTTTTGGAGAGGTGTGTGCTACAAAAGAGTTTTTAACCCTGACCCTTTTTAATTTTAAGGTTAATCCATGAACAATGACCGACCCGACTGTAAAGGCTCAAAATCTGAAGAGAAACATGGATGAAAAAATCCATTAAAGCATGCGTCATTGACGTGTCAATCCCCATGGGTACTCCATATATATTATTTTTTGCTAGGTATCCAATTACAGAGAAGTTCAACTCTAGATAACCTGTAATTAGAACACCGCACAATGATCTTGCCACCAATTACATGGGGACAAATAGGGCAGCTAACCGAGAGAACCAATCACAGGATCAAGACTTTTGTTATAGATATGATTAAGTATGGAACTTACATCCTTTCTCTAGGTTATGTGTTTATATGCAACAGGAGACTCCTGCCTCTCAACACAGGCCCACGGTCGCACCCAGAAACCTTTGGGCCTATGGATTTTCAGGAATTTCAATGGGCTTTCATTGGTTGCCATTTCAAGACAATAACCGAGTGGCTAGATAGCAACATAAAGTATAATTATTGGTTGTGTTGTTTGTAAACTTTGGAATTTACGCAAGGCAGGCAGAACTATCCTATGATGTGTGGAATGTGAGGCAAAGTTGTTGTGTGAAATTGGGGTCTATCCCGAACAGCTTCAAGACCAAACTTTTTAATTATATAATTTTAAATTTGGTAATCTCGTTCTCAGGGAGCTTGCGAGATTACCGTAGTAAAAGTCAGTTGAAGACCAAGGAGGTACAGATGAAACTATGAAACATAATCTTTTACAGAGTAGACGATTTCTGAAGTTGCTCTTACCAACCAGCTTCTTTAAATCGATGTCCTAAAAGAAGAACATTTTAATATAAAACTGTTTTTTTTTTCTGGTAAAAACAAAATTTAAGAAACATATCATTTGTTTTCAATTATACATGACTATCTTGGGTTTTTTTAATGATTACTCTGTGGATTATATTAGTGAATAGATTATAATAGGGTTATTTATAATCCGGTAATAGATGTATTGTAATCCAGTAATAGATTATTATAAATATAAATTTCTCGAATCGTGAATTGGTTTCTCGCACATGTGCCTACAGTATTTGGCACATGATCAGCGCTTGATCCTGTGGATGTCTCAATTGGCAGGTTGTCCGATATTTCGAACTTTTTATAATTGGATACCCTGTACCTGGATACCCCCCGTGATCGTTCATGTGAATTGCGCGCGCCTTAAATGGTCTTCCTTTTACAATGTGTTTTCGTACAGTTTTCAAACTAAGGAAAAGCGCTACAGACATTTTCATGTCAAAAGAAGTTCTCAAATACATTTTAAATTCTGAAATTTGTTATAGATATGATTAATTAGTAATTGGACCGAGTCGAGGACAATTCAGGGAGTAATAGTGCTCTAATTTCAAATCGGCCCTCGCGCTTCGCGCTCATCTGATTTTGAAATTACTCACACTATTACTCCCTGAATTGTACTCCACTTGGTCCAGTTACTATGGCAGTTACTATAACTAATCAATTAGGATTAATATCTTAGATTAATATTAATCCTAATGGATTAAGAGATGGCAAAACCTCAGTAATGAATTATAATAATTTTTACTGATTATAATAATCTTTAAGATTAATAGTAATTCAATTAATATTAATCCAAGTTGTCCTGATCATATACTGTAGGTTTGAACGCACTGGTATCCCCTTTGAAAAACAGGCAAAGGAAACTGAAAAATCATGGCATTTTAACCCCACAGTATTTTCTGTACTGGTTTATTAATACTCAGATTTTTAGATTGCATTACAATGTATTTTGTTTGTGACCAGTTACATGTATTCTTATGGATAAAAGAAGTGCCTGTTTTTTGTGTGCAGTGATAATTATTATGATCATCGTATCCAGGGATGCTGTTGGACTGATTATTTTAATTATTCAAGTTAATCAATGATTGTTAATTATTTATCTGTTGTTTTGCAGGTAAAGCTGTTTTGTGCTGCACACCTGTGATAAGTGATGCAATGACCATGGTAATAAATGTGCTACAGACTGATTTAAAAGTACAAGTAAAATTTTACTGGTGATCAGTGGCTATTATAACCTGTTGTGTATAGCTAGGTAGTGATGGAAGCATCTAAGGCTTTGACAGCTGACCAAGGACTGTTGTAACTTGATGTCAACTATACTGTTCAGGTAGAGAAAGAAAATAACTAAAAAATCAGTAAACTTGACAAATGCAGGTTATCAGTAACAAGCTGGTAATTACTTAATGCTAATAATATAGATTTAGTCAGCCTAAAAGTGGAGCTCATGGGCAGGTTGTTCAAAGCTGTGGTGAGTGAGTTAGCAAAGGATAAGCAAATTTCTTTCTAAGGAGGTGAAGTTTGTTTAAGGACGTTTCGTGCTAATTCTTTCTGCGCATCCTTACTGCGCACGAGCAAATTCACATGCCACGTCATGCATCGAGCGCGCGCGCTAATTACTAAAATGAACAATGATAGGGCACATGGCCATTCCTATAGCTTTGATTGGATTTAACGATCTTGATGTTCGGTTGACCCCTACTTTTCTTTCAGAAACAGATTTTATATACAATTATCTCCACTTTGTCCAAAAATGGAACAAAAATCAATGTGGGAAGTTAAAAAATTAAGATTTCTGTCGCAAGAGACTGGAATCCTGCCACCTTGTGGGCTGCAGGCGCGTGAAACTATGGTCGCCTAAATGCGAACTTGTTCTTGGATGAGGAACCTCACACCAGTTGACTAATTCGCTTAATAGGTCCCATTCAAACCCATATTTGGCAGAGAACACACTTCCCTTCGAAGCTCTGATTGCAATATTTTGATTACTTGCAGCCACTTTGGTGTTCTTCTGTCGCTTATGAATCCTGACTTTACTCAGGATTTAAGGTTGTTTTTCCGGGGCATGTTCTCAAATCCGAAACGAAGTCGGTGACGCCCGTCTTTTTTTACATTTCTGGGTACATCCCTAACTCATCATCTTTCAATGGTAAAATTTTCAGAAAAAGGTCCTGTTAGAGAATTTTTCGTCGCGACGTCCCTTAAGTTCTGATGGGTTTGAGAAATGGGCATTTTCAGTGTTTCATGTCAGCAGCATCAGTATCTTCACAGTCATGGACTCTGAAACAGGAGAAGGAAGAATATGAGGATTGAAAAATGCAACCCAATCA
>JAHPZR010017001.1:5000-32500 GCA_019787425.1 Platygyra sinensis | reverse complement strand
TAACTTTACGTTTTGTGACACCAATGGAGAAAAAGGAACGAACTTTATTTGCCGCACTATGAAGTACCAATAGGTAAAAGGGAAATGACTGAAGTAGAGGCTAACAAAATTTACGAGTTCGATAACGTGACGAACGACAAGAGTGCAAGAAAAGGACTACCTTTTACAAAAGAACTTGGAGAATGAGGATAATGGGAGGGAGAACATAAGGTTTCGGGAAAAAGAGACTGCATGGGACTGGCTGGAAGCTATGTAATAGTAGCAAAGTCAGGAGTGAGTTAATCAGAGGAACTATCGATGTTAAAGCCATGAAATCTGCGAAGTGACCAAACTGACCACCATCCTCGGAGACCTAGGGGTGGGACGATGCGACATTACCGGGCAAGCGTTTTTTTCGGGCGAAAGTTAAATTCAAGAGCAGAAAAGTTTCTGGGCACTTATTCTAACCAAACCAGTTCCAAAAGTGTTTTAATTCCGTCTCGCTGATTGACCAGAAAAATATATTTCTCGCCAATCCACGAGGAGGTCCAGCGAAGTGGTTTTCCTTGTCCTTCCCGGGTTTTTGCTTGGCACGGGAAGATTTTCGTTAAGAGTTTCAGAAAAATAAGATTCAACGAAGCCGATAAAATTACAAGCTGCAATATGGGCGCAAGAGAACAATACTCGTCGATCAATTTGCAGCGCGGACCTATCGAAGGTGTATCGTAAATAAACGGCGCGATGTCTACGCTGCTATTGGTGGCGGGCGAAGCTAACCGAGTACTCAACTTACGTCGTTATTATCAGATAAACACCAGTGAAATTCCAGGTGAGCTTTCTCGCGTAAACGTGACATCTTCACACCTTATTTTCATAAGTGAAAGATCACCATTGCTATAGTTACATAATCTTTTAAAACGTCCTTAGATGTGTCATCGAAACATCATCGGTTCCTCCTCGGAAATCTTCGGTTATCTTCGGTAATCCTCGGAAATTTTGGGAAAATGTTCGAAAACCTTTGTCTGGCCTTAAGACAACGTTTAGAGAATCTTCGGAAATCGCCCCAAGTGTTCGCAGATTTTCGGAAAATCATCAAAAATGTCTCTATGTTTACATAGTAAACAGAATAATACACGGCTGCAAGAGAAAATGAGGTGGTCTCTTGATGGCTGTTTGTGGGTATGAAATTTCTCTCCTCGTGTGCAATATCTCACTGTCCTCGCTCGTTTGCTACGTTCACTCGTGGGAGGATATTAAGCTGAACACTCGAAGAGGAGTCATATCTACGCGCACCCAGGTGTTATCCTTTATATATTTCTCGACTTTTAGAACTTTCCAGTATGTACGAATCTCCGCTCCACGGGTCACGCTACTATGTTGATTGAGTGTGGGGACTATCGGCTAACTGCATTTTTTTTAAAATACCTGGGATTTTCTAGGTTTCAATAACTTTATTGGTTTATGTGTCGGGAAACGAACTGTAAACATGAAAATTCAGGAGGCTTTATGCGTGTGACAGCAAGGTGAACAAATAGAAAGCCTGGATGGCAGTCACAGAGCAAAGGTATTGTTCGGCTTTATACCTGGTGAAAAATTTATATGAGCAGCACTTTTAAGGTGAACCTTTTGAGACCTAACCATGGCAATGTAAATATTTGACAGCAATCCTTAATGTAATTTGCCTTTAAAAAGATAGAAAAGTGAATATTACTATGCGTAAAGCGCTGCTTGAGAGGTTTCATTGTCTGTTCATAAATAAGTATGGACTCTGACAGTGATCGAGTGCACCAGAAAGCTTGAGCCTGAACCTGTAAATACACCTTCTACCTATATTATTATGATACTTGTAGGAGTCCTGTCTAAATCCTAGCCTCTTTGTGGAAAATTATGAATCCTCGGAAATTGCAGGGGAAGATTTAATGCAATAACTCTCTGAGTGAAAGGGTTGATGCAACATTTTCCTGTGAAATGTCAAATATGCTCTTAAGAAGTCACACTTATGGCTTACTTAACCATTTCTTGTTTAAAAAGGGAAATAAACATTACTGTGATGTGTCTGCCACCTTTTAGAAGTAGTACTATGAAAACAGAATAACCCATTTCCTAGTAAGCAAATCAATGAGCTTACCAATGAACAGTTTTTTTGTACCTTACCACAATTCTGGGGGTGACACTCCCATTTATGAGCTATATGGGCGGCATAGGGTAGGGTTTTGAGGTTTTCAATCCTTGAGAGTGTGTCCATGAGAAAAGCATTTTGCTCAAACTTGGCATAAATGTTGGGTTTGGTGAGTAAATGATTATGGCAAAAACTAAGGTTAAAATATTATATTCCATTCAAGTTAGGGGGACCCCCTCCAAAAATGGCCCTTTGTCGCTAATTTATACATATTTAATTAGCTGTCTTTGATTAACATTTTTACAACAAGAAAGGCCATGTGAAAATGAAATCCACTGGATCATGTTCTAATATTATTAGTCTCAAAGCACAGGTATTCATTGAACCAGACAATTTGATTTCTCTCCGTGGCTCCATCCTAAGTAAGGTGCATAGTTTGTAGTGTTGTAAATAGCCTTTAATTAATGGCAAATATCTGCACTGGGCAACAGCAAATACGCATTATTCTAACATGGATAGTGAGAGCAAGCACTAAATTTCTCAAAAAAGCCATAAAATGTTCTGTGCTGGCGTACTGTTTACATAGGACTTCAGGATTCTTGGCCATTTATTGAACATCCACTAAACCACGGAAGCCATTTTTCTGTGTTGCTCTAACTCAAAATCAACAAGGCATATCGACCTAAGTATTTTCCTGTCAATATCCAGTATAAATTCGCTGAAAAGAAGCACTTGAGAAATTTCTTTCATTCATTTTCAAAAGTACATTTTATGACATTCTCTCGATATCGAAAAAAATGCAGCAGAAGAAGATCCAACGCTTAAGTTCCCTCAACTTGGGTTTTCAGGCGTAAAATAAAATTGAAACAAGAAATAACTACTACATAATGTGATTGTACATGTCACTTGGACGCGATTTTGAGCTCTCTTTGATTCTTGGATTGCGAAATGTCCATGCAGTTTTGTGCCATCTGTTCCGTTGCTTCGACCCGTGGTTTAAAGAAAATATCCATTGCCATCCCGCCTTCGTCATCAGAGATATCAACAGCTGCCGAAAAGGTTACTCAAGAGGCCGTTTAAAATCCAGGCCCCGGTTGTTCGAAAGCCGATTATTAGCACTAGCGCAAGATTAAATCGCCCTATTCCTATACCTGTCTTGTCTTGACCTGCCAACTCTCACGCCTTAGGCGTGAATCTCACGCCTGCAGGTTGAAAACTGCGATCTCACGCCGGCTCACGCCTGCGGGCCAATTTCTCACGCCTGATTGAAGAATGTGAGTTGCTGCTGTCTTGCTTGACGCAATTTCCAAAAATTGTTAACTCAGACCCATGTAAGGAACGAAAACCATGTGTAAAATGAAGAAATGACAATACCTTCCTCGCGATCTCTGATTTTTGAAGTGAAAAGCACTTGGAGTGAGTTTGCGTTTATACACGTTTTAAGACTTCGGAAGACTTCGGACGTCTTCAGAAGACTTCGAACTTCTTCGGAAGACTTCGGACTTCTTCGGAAATCTTCGGAAATGATCGTGCCGTCTTCAACAATCCTAGCACTCCCAGGATATAAATCTCACGCTTATATCTCGGAAAAAGTTGGCAGGTATATATTCCCCGGAATAAATTTATCTCTCGATTTAATCCTGTTCCTCGAAGCTCGATTAGCACTATCCAAGGATTAAACTAAGGGTTAAATTTAACACACCTAGCGAGGCCGGTGAACTAACTTGCTAATCCGATGAAAAAGCAGACAAGCAAATCAAAATGGCGGACTTACTGCTTGTTCATTTTGCTTTAATTCCGGGCCCGGTGAGGAAAAGAAAGGCAATTCAGCCTACCTGACGACTTTTTCAGATTGGATTTTAGTATTCCCTCACGGACCACAGACGTCCCAAACTTACGATTCGAGGAATCGATCAAATATTAATGATTTATGTACGCGTATCGAGTGAGACGTAACTGACTTAAGTGCGCGGTGTTGTGTTACACATTGGGCCGTTGAGAATTTGAGCGCTCTACAAGGCATTGTATGGAATATTTACTTCGCTTTTACTAGTTTAGTAATTGTTGTTGAGCTTTGCACTTTGCTTCGTTATGAGGTAATTGTAGTGAAATATATAGTATGATTACAGACTGAATTGGACGACACGATGTCCTGTTACCAATTAATTAAAATTAGTATATACCACACAAGTGAATAGTACTTTTCGCGCGCGCTGAATGGCTAGCTCAGTCGGAGGTGATTAGCCAAGTACTATTCACCGCCGAGCAGCAGAAGAAAAACAAAATGGTTTTTGTCGTTACGTTATCACAAATAAAGTTACTCTTTTGGCCGCTAGTTATTCAGCTTGTGCGGTATATAGTAAAACAATTATTCACCTCAGTGTCGGTGAAAGGGGTGGATATTTACCTCCACTTCGGTGAATAATTGTGAACTATGACAAAATTCGAGAAACGAACAAAGCATCGATTGAACGCTGAACGATTTTAAAACGCCGTTATGAATGCTGAAAAACCCAGCAGTTTACTCAACAAAGTGCACCACGTTCGAGAATTTTGTTATAGTTTTGATTAACCTCGAAATCAACATGAAAAATTGTTTTATTTTACAATTATTCCATGAGCGCACGTTGGATAAGAGATGATAAATAGCCAACGTGGCCCGTAGGGCCGAGTTGGCTATAACCAATCTCATATCCAGCAAACGCGAATGGAATAATTGTTTTACTAAATTCGGTACGGTTGTATACTTGGAAATTATAGCTAAATTTTATTGGTTTTTAATTTTACAAAACGACCGGAAGTTGATGTGGCAAAAACAACAGCAAGTGGGAAGTCACATAGCACGCGCCGTTTGTAAACTTAGTTTAATGAAAATTTGAAAGCGAAGCCGTCGAGTCTGCTAAACGAAAATTACCATCATCTATAATTTTAAGGAACGTCTACCAAACGAAGGATATTCAACTGTGGTCAGAAAGTTTGAAAAGCGTTCAAATTTGAGCCGGTTCGAGTCATCGAGAAGAGTTTTAACTGTGCACTTGTACATAACAGTTGTAAAAGTACTGCGGAAAACTTTGATCGCCATGTGGGCAGACGTCGTCTCAAAATTAGTCTCGACAAGAACTTTATCAGCCTTCCCTTGCTGTGGCTGCCTTTGCATCAGTTCGAGCTGGATATGTGGAGATGATTTCTGACCAGTTTCAGAGTCAGGGACAGAAAATATCTTAGCATCGGATTCATCTTCATAATCTCCGAGACCCTGAAGGTTTTTCGTGGCTGGTAAGCCGACGCTTCGGTTTAGTTCATCAAAATACTCAGCTCCTTGATGGATTTTTCGCCAGGACAGAATTGTTGACGTTAGCTAGCGTTGTGTCTCCTGTCCTCGTCGGCCAAAACAGAGACTGAGGTAAAACTAGGTCGTCCTCTGTAGTTTTGCGGGATTCTTGCTCTTTGCCCGTCTGAGCTTACCGCTGTCGAATAGCTTCTTCATCTGTTTATTCAGTGGAAATTGGTTTCTGACAGTTTCTTATAGGGCTCTTTTAGGCTGGCAATGTTGCCTGTTTTTCTGAGGTCTTTTGCAAATGCTCTAATGCTTTATTTGCCTCAGTAAAAGCGGGGTCAGAGATAGTGGAGAACGGTGTGTTGAGCGTCAGTGAGCAAAGGAAACAATCAATGGCGGCTCTCAGATGGATTTCATTGATGAACGTTTCTAAATTAAACTCATAGTGTGTCATCTTTATTCCTCGCAGACGCGCAAAATCTCTTCAGAAAAACATTCAGTTCTTCTTTTGACATTTTTTCTATCGGTTTCGATAATTTGGTGCCACCAGGACTAGCATGATTAAGGTAAAAGCATTAGTATTAACATTAAGGTAAAAATTGTTGTTGTTACGTAATCTTCATGACTGCTTAAAAGCACGATGTTCGTGTTTGGCATTTTACAGCTTTTAAGGGATGTTACTAAAACGAGGAATGGGGAATAGGGAATGGGGAATGGGGAATGGGGAATGGGAATGGGGAATGGGGAATGGGGAATGGGGAATGGGGAATGGGGAATGGGGAATGGGGAATGGAAAATTGAAAAGGGAAATTGAAAATGAGAAATTGATAATTTTTTACATTAACTTTTTATAACATGGAAGAAATTTTTTCAGCGGCAATTATCAATACCCACATTTTATTTTTCAAACGTTGTGTGAAAAAATAAGAAGATTTATTTTTTTTCGGCTCGTGAGTGGGCGGAATTCAACAAATGCCACAATCTGATTTGTTCCTGGAGTGGATGGAATTTTCTCATACGGACCGCTACAGAGGGCGGAATCCATCAGTTGATCTATTTTCGTGAATGAATTAGCGTTTATCGTCATTCTTTCGCCCTAATAATTTTTTTACACTTCCATAGACGATTAATCAATGCAAGCTTATCTCTATTCACCTTAAGACGGCAAGGAAAGCTAAGGTGAGTAAATTCCATTGAATATTTTAATTTGAAGTCGTGAGAGTTTGTTTGACTGTTTCTTGCTCGGCGCTGTAATGGCGCGTAATCCTGTGTGTCTCTCTGTACAATTTTAGTAAAAACTGAGTCAATTTCAGTCGAGTTTCCCTCTCTAATCGTTGCTGTATTTGAGAGAATTGCTGTGGAGTACACTTAACAAATTTTCTCGCTATTTGCGACTCAATTTACGTTCGACTGATTGGCAATGATCGACAAAAACTGTTTTTGTAGTACAACTTCAAACTTTGCACGAAATTTCACACCAGGAAAAACAATTTTGGTGACCTTAACTGGGGAACTAAATGCACTAACATAAAGTAGTTTGAAATAAACCCGTCCTTTAATACATCTTTCTTCGTATAGTATCTCATTTACTCGCTCGTTAGATTTTTTGCGAATGGTTTGTAGACGGCTGGTAAGCCGATTCAATGGCGAAGTTACGTAAACAGACCCACTTGTAAGCCAGTTTACGGCAATAAGAAAAAGATCGATAAAAATGTTATTGGCCGGTATAAGGAAAAACTGTGACCGAGATCTTGAAAATGCATTTTCAAGCCCGAGATTTGTTTTCCTGGTGTGAAATGTCGTGCAAAGTTTGAAGTTGTACTACAAAAACAGTTTTTGTCGATCATTGCCAATCAGTCGACCGTAAATTGAGTAGCAAATAGCGAGAAAATTTGTTAAGTGTACTCCACAGCAATTCTCTCAAATACAGCAACGATTAGAGAGGGAAACTCGACTGAAATTGACTCAGTTTTTACTAAAATTGTACAGAGAGACACACAGGATTACGCGCCATAACAGCGCCGAGCAAGAAACAGCTAAGCAAACTCGCACGACTTCAAATTAAAATATTCAATGGAATTTACTCACCTTAGCTTTCCTTGCCGTCTTAAGGTGAATAGAGATAAGCTTGCATTGATTAATCGTCTATGGAAGTGTAAAAAAAATTATTAGGGCGAAAGAATGACGATAAACGCTAATTCATTCACGAAAATAGATCAACTGATGGATTCCGCCCTCTGTAGCGGTCCGTATGAGAAAATTCCATCCACTCCAGGAACAAATCAGATTGTGGCATTTGTTGAATTCTGCCCACTCACGAGCCGAAAAAAGATGAATCTTCTTATTTTTTCACACAACGTTTGAAAAATAAAATGTGGGTATTGATAATTGCCGCTGAAAAAAATTTCTTCCATGTTATAAAAAGTTAATGTAAAAAATTATCAATTTCTCATTTTCAATTTCCCTTTTCAATTTCCCATTCCCCATTCCCCATTCCCTATTCCCCATTCCCCATTCCCCATTCCCCATTCCCCATTCCCCATTCCCTATTCCCATTCCCCATTCCCCATTCCCCATTCCCCATTCCCCATTCCCCATTCCCCATTTCCCATTCCCCATTCCCCATTCCCCATTCCCCATTCCCCATTCCCCATTCCCCATTCCCCATTCCCCATTCCCCATTCCCCATTCCCCATTCCCCATTCCCCGTTTTAGTAACATCCATCAGTCGACCGTAAATTGAGTAGCAAATAGCGAGAAAATTTGTTAAGTGTACTCCACAGCAATTCTCTCAAATACAGCAACGATTAGAGAGGGAAACTCGACTGAAATTGACTCAGTTTTTACTAAAATTGTACAGAGAGACACACAGGATTACGCGCCATTACAGCGCCGAGCAAGAAACAGTCAAACAAATCTCACGACTTCAAATTAAAATATTCAATGGAATTTACTCACCTTAGCTTTCCTTGCCGTCTAAAGGTGAATAGAGATAAGCTTGCATTGATTAATCGTCTATGGAAGTGTAAAAAAATTATTAGGGCGAAAGAATGACGATAAACGCTAATTCATTCACAAAATAGATCAACTGATGGATTCCGCCCTCTGTAGCGGTCCGTATGAGAAAATTCCATCCACTCCAGGAACAAATCAGATTGTGGCATTTGTTGAATTCCGCTCACTCACGAGCCGAAAAAAAATAAATCTTCTTATTTTTTCACACAACGTTTGAAAAATAAAATGTGGGTATTGATAATTGCCGCTGAAAAAATTTCTTCCATGTTATAAAAAGTTAATGTAAAAAATTATCAATTTCTCATTTTCAATTTCCCTTTTCAATTTCCCATTTCCCATTCCCCATTCCCCATTCCCCATTCCCCATTCCCCATTCCCCATTCCCCATTCCCCATTCCCCATTCCCCATTCCCCATTCCCCATTCCCCATTCCCCATTCCCCATTCCCCATTCCCCATTCCCCATTCCCCATTCCCCATTCCCCATTCCCCATTCCCCATTCCCCATTCCCCATTCCCCATTCCCCATTCCCCGTTTTAGTAACATCCGCTTTTAAGTGAAACTTGACATGTGCGTACCATTGAATATTCTCATACCGAACTTTATGGCTTTTTTGTTGTTACCAGTTTTTGCCGACGGAACTTGGCTTCCCAACAAAAACTTTAATGTCAAGCGACATTTGCCGCATTAATTTCCATTTAAGGTCAAACGTAGGTATAATGGCTAGTAACCGAGATATAGTGCTCGGAACTAATCAGAGAGCTAGAATAGCATTATCCGAGGTTGAGAATTTAATAATCTTGTATATCCCATTTTCATGGAAAATAAGTTGATATAGATCCTAGGGCGACTTAGTGCCACCTTGTTTATATCTTTGTTCACTGTGTCTCTCTGTTTAGCTTGTCCAGCTGGAAAATATAACGACCAGCGAGGCCTTAATTGCACAAGTAAGGAACCCAGTATTTAATTTGTTCACATTGTCAGTGGTAACTTAAGTTAATAATTATATATTGTCCCCCGATGTTATACTATTCATTAACTCGTACTTAGTAGTACACCCTGGTCAATTTTAGATTGGTTCACTTGGAACTGGTGTCATTGTTATTTTGTTTTAAGGATTGGATAGCATTGAACTTAATCATAGACAAAGATTACTTAATTAATGCTGGTTTGAGTAACTGTTACGATCAGAAAGATTGCTCCTGGAAAAAAAAAACAACAACAAACAAACAAAAACAAGACTGAGCAAGCCACTCGAATATCAGTTTCTATATGATCACTACGATCGATTCAGAAAGTAAATAAAGTGGACCTAGATTGGCAAAGATGCTTTGCATTATGGTTTAGAAAGTAGTTCATAGATGATTGGTTTAAGATCGTGTTTCTTGAAAAACAGCAAAGTTTCCGTAGTGACGTTTGCAATTTTTTTTGGCTGTTTCCTAAAACAGGATAGAAAACATGTTCTTGGTGTTTCTGTCGAGCTATAGAAACACTCGCCTCTCATTATCCCAGAAATCCACTTTTGTTTCATCCTCAGATACTCAGGGGTAGTTAGTTGGAGCAAGAGGAAAACGATTTATTTATTTATTTATTTATTTATTTATTTATTTATTTATTTATCTATTTATTTCTTTATTCTATTCATTTATTTATTCATTTATTTGTTTATTTATTTATTTATTTATTTGTTTATTTATTTATTTATTTATTTATTTATTTCTTACCGGCCATCTGAACCGCCGAGGACGCTCGTGTTTCTATAACAAGATAAAAACACTGAGTATGGTTTCTGTATCTTGAATATTTTCCTTGGAAACGAGTATTACAATCTCTTAACCGTTATTTCCTTTGGACCTCCACGATCGTCGAGATAAAACTGCAGCTGCGGACGCCTATCGCAGTGATCATTCACGGTCACGATCGTTGATGAGTAGTTGATCGCTAGGATCACAAGCCGGAAAAAGCCTTTTAAATAATGATTAGGTCCTCTTAAAAGAGGACCCAATCATCATTTATCGTTATTTTTTTAGCAAGATGAATCACTATCCTTTTTCCTGGCTGCCGTCATTTTACCAATTTAGTAATGAATACATGTATTTATTGCTTTTAGTTTTACCATCAGCCCCGCGGAATGTCACCATTACATTTGTTAACGAAAGTGTTGTGGAGTTCAGATGGTTGCCTTCTGTATTGACTGGTAATCAGACAAGTGTGAATTATGATGTCAGTTGTCGTAGGCGATGTGACTGCAGCAAGAAGTGTCTGGAGGAATATTGTGAAAGAGATGTCAGTTACATACCAAATAAAGGAGGTCTGAACGTGACCCAAGTGATTGTGGCAGATCTTTCTTCATTAGGAAATTACATCTTTAAAATCTACGCTAAGAACAGAGTGAGTGAGGTGGCTAAAAGAACACATAGGGTCGAAGGAAACTTCATCGAAATCTTCGTAAGAACCAATGGATCAAGTGAGTTACGTACTGATGGAGTTTGTACAATATACACTAGGAATCAGTAACGACAGGAATGCAGTTTTCTTGTCTTGTGCACTTTACTTGTGACACTTCCCTTATATTTAACACTGAATTATTCCACGAGCGAACGTTAGATGTCTACATCTAAATCTACATTTAATTCTGTGAGGGCTAGTTGGGACTTAAAAATAGATTACATATACTTTAAAATTTTGATGTAAAAGCATCAAAATATAAATGAACAATCATTAGGATGAATTAATCATCAAAATGTACAGAAGCCTAAGTTTTAAATGACTACAAAGACCTACTTTCGGCAATACATTTTGGAAGGCTATTCCAAGATCTAACAGTTCTAGGGGGAAAAACAATAGAAAAGTCTTTGGTAGATGATACATATAGCTAACGGGCTAAAATCATCTCGGGTCACCGTCTATTAAGAAATTATCCATTAAACTAATTTGTGATATCATAGAAGCAAGACTACAAAATTCAAAATCCCAAATATCGTTACATGTACTGGAGACCTTAAGAAGACCTTACAAGAAAACGGCAGTTTCTCTCGAAACATCATAATCTGACACAAATTTGAAAATAAATTGAATCACTAATTTCATAACCATATCACGCATTCTTCTTGTCGATGCATGTTTAACAAAAAGAGTGTTATGGATTATAACTGTTCAATTGCATAATGCAACAGGAAAAACGTCGTTGAAAATGTAGATTTCCGAAAATGTTTATGGTAAAATAGTAATCGCAGCTAATTGCTCCTTTATTATTACTATTCGGATTATTCGGATTATTAATAATAATATTATTATTATCATTATCATTATCATTATCATTATCATTATCATTATCATTATCATTATCATTATCATTATCATTATCATTATCATTATCATTATCATTATCATTATCATTATCATTATCATTATCATTATCATTATCATTATCATTATCATTATCATTATCATTATCATTATCATTATCATTATCATTATCATTATCATTATCATTATCATTATCATTATTATTTAGTTACCTATTTACCTACTTGTCTCTTTTGTAGTTTCAACTACTACAACAGCTCCAACAACTGAAGGTAACTGACATGGCATTGCATAACAGGAATATATGAAACAAGTAATATTTGATGTAATCACAAATGATTCACGAAGAAAATGCAAAATATGTCGGTGTTTTCTTTATGTAATCGCATGGGCGCGAGGGCAATTAAGGATTAATAATTTCACGCGTATGCGCAACTAGAGTTTTCAACGGCAAAATGGCCCAGGTCGCGAAGCAACGAGGGCAATTTGTGAAACTTTGAAAATACAAGTGAAATTAATCCTTAATTGCCTGAGAGCACGTGCGATTCCTTTTATATAACACATAAGGGGCAAAATTCTGTACAAAGGACAAATTTCAATGTCTTGCCGTCGCATTAAGAAAATTTGCCGGTTGTCATTTCAAGGACTGGCTAGCAGTAGTTCAAGTTCAAGTTCAGTAGAGCGGGGAAAGCCTGCTACGATAGTAAGCAAAACAAAGCAAGATCAATTCACTGAAAGCAATTTCTTTACAAACAAAAATTTAAGCAATCTAATTTTATTCACCTGTTTCTCGAAGCTTGCAAGGGCGTGAAACTAGTTCATCGATCGATGAAAGTCGTAAACAAGAGTCCAAAGGAACTCTAATAACTCCTTGAATACAAAACTCTCCTTTCCACCGCGAATCCTGACTTACCAACAAAATTTACGCAGTTTTTTACGCTTATAAGCTAAGGTGACCTGTGATTTTTTTTTTTTTTTTTTTTGTATTTTATTAATTTTTATTGATTCGAAGTTACATACATTTTTTCACGAACATAATTCATAAAACGGACAGACACGGTACACCGTATATTTACATAGGCACCCCGTAGTTCCTCTTAACTCTCTTATGCTTCTAAATATAATACTAGTGCAGCGCAGCAACAACACGAGATTCTGTATATATCTAATTGTTTTTGTACTTGCCCCATTTCATATTGTGAGCTCTTAGTTTATCATTTGATTTTGCGATCATTGTCTCGAGTTGGTAGATCATTTTAATTTTGGAGTTTAATACTTTAATTGAAGGAATAGATTTGTTTTGTCGACAAGAGTATAAATACTGTTTAGCAATTATTAAAGTATGATTGATAAATAATTCGTCTTCGCACCTTAGAATACCAAACATTATATCTCTATCAGAAAGGTGTTCTATCTTTACCCCTTGATTATCAAACCATTTTATTACCTCAGCCCAGAAATCCTTAGTATAATGACAACGAATAAAAAAGTGCTCCAAGGATTCGCTCATTTCACCACAAAAGGAACACGCCGGAGATGGAATAATACCAATTTTGTTTAAAAATGAATTTGTGACAAGACACCTGTTAAGTAATTTGTATTGGAATTCACGCGATTTTGTGTCCAAGGAAGTACGAAATGGCAAGCTGTAAATCTCTTTCCATTCCAAAACATCATTAACAAATTGGGTATCAAAATTCAGTTGAGCAGTCGGTGGAGTGATGATTCTATTTCGAAGTTCTTTATATATGGTCTTTGAAGCGACTGTTTCGATTAAAACATTTTTATCATTTAAACTTAATTTGATTTCATTATGCCAGTTGAATGGCGAGAATCATTAAACACGTTTGCTTCTACAGCTGACGAGCCTTTCAACTGGCATAATGAAATCAAATTAAGTTTAAATGATAAAAATGTTTTAATCGAAACAGTCGCTTCAAAGACCATATATAAAGAACTTCGAAATAGAATCATCACTCCACCGACTGCTCAACTGAATTTTGATACCCAATTTGTTAATGATGTTTTGGAATGGAAAGAGATTTACAGCTTGCCATTTCGTACTTCCTTGGACACAAAATCGCGTGAATTCCAATACAAATTACTTAACAGGTGTCTTGTCACAAATTCATTTTTAAACAAAATTGGTATTATTCCATCTCCGGCGTGTTCCTTTTGTGGTGAAATGAGCGAATCCTTGGAGCACTTTTTTATTCGTTGTCATTATACTAAGGATTTCTGGGCTGAGGTAATAAAATGGTTTGATAATCAAGGGGTAAAGATAGAACACCTTTCTGATAGAGATATAATGTTTGGTATTCTAAGGTGCGAAGACGAATTATTTATCAATCATACTTTAATAATTGCTAAACAGTATTTATACTCTTGTCGACAAAACAAATCTATTCCTTCAATTAAAGTATTAAACTCCAAAATTAAAATGATCTACCAACTCGAGACAATGATCGCAAAATCAAATGATAAACTAAGAGCTCACAATATGAAATGGGGCAAGTACAAAAACAATTAGATATATACAGAATCTCGTGTTGTTGCTGCGCTGCACTAGTATTATATTTAGAAGCATAAGAGAGTTAAGAGGAACTACGGGGTGCCTATGTAAATATACGGTGTACCGTGTCTGTCCGTTTTATGAATTATGTTCGTGAAAAAATGTATGTAACTTCGAATCAATAAAAATTAATAAAATACAAAAAAAAAAAAAAAAAAAATCACAGGTCACCTTAGCTTATAAGCGTAAAAAAACTGCGTAAATTTTGTTGGTAAGTCAGGATTCGCGGTGGAAAGGAGAGTTTTGTATTCAAGGAGTTATTAGAGTTCCTTTGGACTCTTGTTTACGACTTTCATCGATCGATGAACTAGTTTCACGCCCTTGCAAGCTTCGAGAAACAGGTGAATAAAATTAGATTGCTTAAATTTTTGTTTGTAAAGAAATTGCTTTCAGTGAATTGATCTTGCTTTGTTTTGCTTACTATCGTAGCAGGCTTTCCCCGCTCTACTGAACTTGAACTTGAACTACTGCTAGCCAGTCCTTGAAATGACAACCGGCAAATTTTCTTAATGCGACGGCAAGACATTGAAATTTGTCCTTTGTACAGAATTTTGCCCCTTATGTGTTATATAAAAGGAATCGCACGTGCTCTCAGGCAATTAAGGATTAATTTCACTTGTATTTTCAAAGTTTCACAAATTGCCCTCGTTGCTTCGCGACCTGGGCCATTTTGCCGTTGAAAACTCTAGTTGCGCATACGCGTGAAATTATTAATCCTTAATTGCCCTCGCGCCCATGCGATTACATAAAGAAAACACCGACATATTTTGCATTTTCTTCGTGAATCATTTGTGATTACATCAAATATTACTTGTTTCATATATTCCTGTTATGCAATGCCATGTCAGTTACCTTCAGTTGTTGGAGCTGTTGTAGTAGTTGAAACTACAAAAGAGACAAGTAGGTAAATAGGTAACTAAATAATAATGATAATGATAATGATAATGATAATGATAATGATAATGATAATGATAATGATAATGATAATGATAATGATAATGATAATGATAATGATAATGATAATGATAATGATAATGATAATGATAATGATAATGATAATGATAATGATAATGATAATGATAATGATAATGATAATGATAATGATAATGATAATGATAATGATAATGATAATGATAATAATAATATTATTATTAATAATCCGAATAATCCGAATAGTAATAATAAAGGAGCAATTAGCTGCGATTACTATTTTACCATAAACATTTTCGGAAATCTACATTTTCAACGACGTTTTTCCTGTTGCATTATGCAATTGAACAGTTATAATCCATAACACTCTTTTTGTTAAACATGCATCGACAAGAAGAATGCGTGATATGGTTATGAAATTAGTGATTCAATTTATTTTCAAATTTGTGTCAGATTATGATGTTTCGAGAGAAACTGCCGTTTTCTTGTAAGGTCTTCTTAAGGTCTCCAGTACATGTAACGATATTTGGGATTTTGAATTTTGTAGTCTTGCTTCTATGATATCACAAATTAGTTTAATGGATAATTTCTTAATAGACGGTGACCCGAGATGATTTTAGCCCGTTAGCTATATGTATCATCTACCAAAGACTTTTCTATTGTTTTTCCCCCTAGAACTGTTAGATCTTGGAATAGCCTTCCAAAATGTATTGCCGAAAGTAGGTCTTTGTAGTCATTTAAAACTTAGGCTTCTGTACATTTTGATGATTAATTCATCCTAATGATTGTTCATTTATATTTTGATGCTTTTACATCAAAATTTTAAAGTATATGTAATCTATTTTTAAGTCCCAACTAGCCCTCACAGAATTAAATGTAGATTTAGATGTAGACATCTAACGTTCGCTCGTGGAATAATTCAGTGTTAAATATAAGGGAAGTGTCACAAGTAAAGTGCACAAGACAAGAAAACTGCATTCCTGTCGTTACTGATTCCTAGTGTATATTGTACAAACTCCATCAGTACGTAACTCACTTGATCCATTGGTTCTTACGAAGATTTCGATGAAGTTTCCTTCGACCCTATGTGTTCTTTTAGCCACCTCACTCACTCTGTTCTTAGCGTAGATTTTAAAGATGTAATTTCCTAATGAAGAAAGATCTGCCACAATCACTTGGGTCACGTTCAGACCTCCTTTATTTGGTATGTAACTGACATCTCTTTCACAATATTCCTCCAGACACTTCTTGCTGCAGTCACATCGCCTACGACAACTGACATCATAATTCACACTTGTCTGATTACCAGTCAATACAGAAGGCAACCATCTGAACTCCACAACACTTTCGTTAACAAATGTAATGGTGACATTCCGCGGGGCTGATGGTAAAACTAAAAGCAATAAATACATGTATTCATTACTAAATTGGTAAAATGACGGCAGCCAGGAAAAAGGATAGTGATTCATCTTGCTAAAAAAATAACGATAAATGATGATTGGGTCCTCTTTTAAGAGGACCTAATCATTATTTAAAAGGCTTTTTCCGGCTTGTGATCCTAGCGATCAACTACTCATCAACGATCGTGACCGTGAATGATCACTGCGATAGGCGTCCGCAGCTGCAGTTTTATCTCGACGATCGTGGAGGTCCAAAGGAAATAACGGTTAAGAGATTGTAATACTCGTTTCCAAGGAAAATATTCAAGATACAGAAACCATACTCAGTGTTTTTATCTTGTTATAGAAACACGAGCGTCCTCGGCGGTTCAGATGGCCGGTAAGAAATAAATAAATAAATAAATAAATAAATAAACAAATAAATAAATAAATAAATAAACAAATAAATGAATAAATAAATGAATAGAATAAAGAAATAAATAGATAAATAAATAAATAAATAAATAAATAAATAAATAAATAAATAAATCGTTTTCCTCTTGCTCCAACTAACTACCCCTGAGTATCTGAGGATGAAACAAAAGTGGATTTCTGGGATAATGAGAGGCGAGTGTTTCTATAGCTCGACAGAAACACCAAGAACATGTTTTCTATCCTGTTTTAGGAAACAGCCAAAAAAAATTGCAAACGTCACTACGGAAACTTTGCTGTTTTTCAAGAAACACGATCTTAAACCAATCATCTATGAACTACTTTCTAAACCATAATGCAAAGCATCTTTGCCAATCTAGGTCCACTTTATTTACTTTCTGAATCGATCGTAGTGATCATATAGAAACTGATATTCGAGTGGCTTGCTCAGTCTTGTTTTTGTTTGTTTGTTGTTGTTTTTTTTTTCCAGGAGCAATCTTTCTGATCGTAACAGTTACTCAAACCAGCATTAATTAAGTAATCTTTGTCTATGATTAAGTTCAATGCTATCCAATCCTTAAAACAAAATAACAATGACACCAGTTCCAAGTGAACCAATCTAAAATTGACCAGGGTGTACTACTAAGTACGAGTTAATGAATAGTATAACATCGGGGGACAATATATAATTATTAACTTAAGTTACCACTGACAATGTGAACAAATTAAATACTGGGTTCCTTACTTGTGCAATTAAGGCCTCGCTGGTCGTTATATTTTCCAGCTGGACAAGCTAAACAGAGAGACACAGTGAACAAAGATATAAACAAGGTGGCACTAAGTCGCCCTAGGATCTATATCAACTTATTTTCCATGAAAATGGGATATACAAGATTATTAAATTCTCAACCTCGGATAATGCTATTCTAGCTCTCTGATTAGTTCCGAGCACTATATCTCGGTTACTAGCCATTATACCTACGTTTGACCTTAAATGGAAATTAATGCGGCAAATGTCGCTTGACATTAAAGTTTTTGTTGGGAAGCCAAGTTCCGTCGGCAAAAACTGGTAACAACAAAAAAGCCATAAAGTTCGGTATGAGAATATTCAATGGTACGCACATGTCAAGTTTCACTTAAAAGCGGATGTTACTAAAACGGGGAATGGGGAATGGGGAATGGGGAATGGGGAATGGGGAATGGGGAATGGGGAATGGGGAATGGGGAATGGGGAATGGGGAATGGGGAATGGGGAATGGGGAATGGGGAATGGGGAATGGGGAATGGGGAATGGGGAATGGGGAATGGGGAATGGGGAATGGGGAATGGGGAATGGGGAATGGGGAATGGGGAATGGGAAATGGGAAATTGAAAAGGGAAATTGAAAATGAGAAATTGATAATTTTTTACATTAACTTTTTATAACATGGAAGAAATTTTTTCAGCGGCAATTATCAATACCCACATTTTATTTTTCAAACGTTGTGTGAAAAAATAAGAAGATTTATTTTTTTTCGGCTCGTGAGTGAGCGGAATTCAACAAATGCCACAATCTGATTTGTTCCTGGAGTGGATGGAATTTTCTCATACGGACCGCTACAGAGGGCGGAATCCATCAGTTGATCTATTTTGTGAATGAATTAGCGTTTATCGTCATTCTTTCGCCCTAATAATTTTTTTACACTTCCATAGACGATTAATCAATGCAAGCTTATCTCTATTCACCTTTAGACGGCAAGGAAAGCTAAGGTGAGTAAATTCCATTGAATATTTTAATTTGAAGTCGTGAGATTTGTTTGACTGTTTCTTGCTCGGCGCTGTAATGGCGCGTAATCCTGTGTGTCTCTCTGTACAATTTTAGTAAAAACTGAGTCAATTTCAGTCGAGTTTCCCTCTCTAATCGTTGCTGTATTTGAGAGAATTGCTGTGGAGTACACTTAACAAATTTTCTCGCTATTTGCTACTCAATTTACGGTCGACTGATGGATGTTACTAAAACGGGGAATGGGGAATGGGGAATGGGGAATGGGGAATGGGGAATGGGGAATGGGGAATGGGGAATGGGGAATGGGGAATGGGGAATGGGGAATGGGGAATGGGAAATGGGGAATGGGGAATGGGGAATGGGGAATGGGGAATGGGGAATGGGGAATGGGAATAGGGAATGGGGAATGGGGAATGGGGAATGGGGAATGGGGAATGGGGAATAGGGAATGGGGAATGGGGAATGGGAAATTGAAAAGGGAAATTGAAAATGAGAAATTGATAATTTTTTACATTAACTTTTTATAACATGGAAGAAATTTTTTTCAGCGGCAATTATCAATACCCACATTTTATTTTTCAAACGTTGTGTGAAAAAATAAGAAGATTCATCTTTTTTCGGCTCGTGAGTGGGCAGAATTCAACAAATGCCACAATCTGATTTGTTCCTGGAGTGGATGGAATTTTCTCATACGGACCGCTACAGAGGGCGGAATCCATCAGTTGATCTATTTTCGTGAATGAATTAGCGTTTATCGTCATTCTTTCGCCCTAATAATTTTTTTTACACTTCCATAGACGATTAATCAATGCAAGCTTATCTCTATTCACCTTAAGACGGCAAGGAAAGCTAAGGTGAGTAAATTCCATTGAATATTTTAATTTGAAGTCGTGCGAGTTTGCTTAGCTGTTTCTTGCTCGGCGCTGTTATGGCGCGTAATCCTGTGTGTCTCTCTGTACAATTTTAGTAAAAACTGAGTCAATTTCAGTCGAGTTTCCCTCTCTAATCGTTGCTGTATTTGAGAGAATTGCTGTGGAGTACACTTAACAAATTTTCTCGCTATTTGCTACTCAATTTACGGTCGACTGATTGGCAATGATCGACAAAAACTGTTTTTGTAGTACAACTTCAAACTTTGCACGACATTTCACACCAGGAAAACAAATCTCGGGCTTGAAAATGCATTTTCAAGATCTCGGTCACAGTTTTTCCTTATACCGGCCAATAACATTTTTATCGATCTTTTTCTTATTGCCGTAAACTGGCTTACAAGTGGGTCTGTTTACGTAACTTCGCCATTGAATCGGCTTACCAGCCGTCTACAAACCATTCGCAAAAAATCTAACGAGCGAGTAAATGAGATACTATACGAAGAAAGATGTATTAAAGGACGGGTTTATTTCAAACTACTTTATGTTAGTGCATTTAGTTCCCCAGTTAAGGTCACCAAAATTGTTTTTCCTGGTGTGAAATTTCGTGCAAAGTTTGAAGTTGTACTACAAAAACAGTTTTTGTCGATCATTGCCAATCAGTCGAACGTAAATTGAGTCGCAAATAGCGAGAAAATTTGTTAAGTGTACTCCACAGCAATTCTCTCAAATACAGCAACGATTAGAGAGGGAAACTCGACTGAAATTGACTCAGTTTTTACTAAAATTGTACAGAGAGACACACAGGATTACGCGCCATTACAGCGCCGAGCAAGAAACAGTCAAACAAACTCTCACGACTTCAAATTAAAATATTCAATGGAATTTACTCACCTTAGCTTTCCTTGCCGTCTTAAGGTGAATAGAGATAAGCTTGCATTGATTAATCGTCTATGGAAGTGTAAAAAAATTATTAGGGCGAAAGAATGACGATAAACGCTAATTCATTCACGAAAATAGATCAACTGATGGATTCCGCCCTCTGTAGCGGTCCGTATGAGAAAATTCCATCCACTCCAGGAACAAATCAGATTGTGGCATTTGTTGAATTCCGCCCACTCACGAGCCGAAAAAAAATAAATCTTCTTATTTTTTCACACAACGTTTGAAAAATAAAATGTGGGTATTGATAATTGCCGCTGAAAAAATTTCTTCCATGTTATAAAAAGTTAATGTAAAAAATTATCAATTTCTCATTTTCAATTTCCCTTTTCAATTTTCCATTCCCCATTCCCCATTCCCCATTCCCCATTCCCCATTCCCCATTCCCCATTCCCCATTCCCATTCCCCATTCCCCATTCCCCATTCCCTATTCCCCATTCCTCGTTTTAGTAACATCCCTTAAAAGCTGTAAAATGCCAAACACGAACATCGTGCTTTTAAGCAGTCATGAAGATTACGTAACAACAACAATTTTTACCTTAATGTTAATACTAATGCTTTTACCTTAATCATGCTAGTCCTGGTGGCACCAAATTATCGAAACCGATAGAAAAAATGTCAAAAGAAGAACTGAATGTTTTTCTGAAGAGATTTTGCGCGTCTGCGAGGAATAAAGATGACACACTATGAGTTTAATTTAGAAACGTTCATCAATGAAATCCATCTGAGAGCCGCCATTGATTGTTTCCTTTGCTCACTGACGCTCAACACACCGTTCTCCACTATCTCTGACCCCGCTTTTACTGAGGCAAATAAAGCATTAGAGCATTTGCAAAAGACCTCAGAAAAACAGGCAACATTGCCAGCCTAAAAGAGCCCTATAAGAAACTGTCAGAAACCAATTTCCACTGAATAAACAGATGAAGAAGCTATTCGACAGCGGTAAGCTCAGACGGGCAAAGAGCAAGAATCCCGCAAAACTACAGAGGACGACCTAGTTTTACCTCAGTCTCTGTTTTGGCCGACGAGGACAGGAGACACAACGCTAGCTAACGTCAACAATTCTGTCCTGGCGAAAAATCCATCAAGGAGCTGAGTATTTTGATGAACTAAACCGAAGCGTCGGCTTACCAGCCACGAAAAACCTTCAGGGTCTCGGAGATTATGAAGATGAATCCGATGCTAAGATATTTTCTGTCCCTGACTCTGAAACTGGTCAGAAATCATCTCCACATATCCAGCTCGAACTGATGCAAAGGCAGCCACAGCAAGGGAAGGCTGATAAAGTTCTTGTCGAGACTAATTTTGAGACGACGTCTGCCCACATGGCGATCAAAGTTTTCCGCAGTACTTTTACAACTGTTATGTACAAGTGCACAGTTAAAACTCTTCTCGATGACTCGAACCGGCTCAAATTTGAACGCTTTTCAAACTTTCTGACCACAGTTGAATATCCTTCGTTTGGTAGACGTTCCTTAAAATTATAGATGATGGTAATTTTCGTTTAGCAGACTCGACGGCTTCGCTTTCAAATTTTCATTAAACTAAGTTTACAAACGGCGCGTGCTATGTGACTTCCCACTTGCTGTTGTTTTTGCCACATCAACTTCCGGTCGTTTTGTAAAATTAAAAACCAATAAAATTTAGCTATAATTTCCAAGTATACAACCGTACCGAATTTAGTAAAACAATTATTCCATTCGCGTTTGCTGGATATGAGATTGGTTATAGCCAACTCGGCCCTACGGGCCACGTTGGCTATTTATCATCTCTTATCCAACGTGCGCTCATGGAATAATTGTAAAATAAAACAATTTTTCATGTTGATTTCGAGGTTAATCAAAACTATAACAAAATTCTCGAACGTGGTGCACTTTGTTGAGTAAACTGCTGGGTTTTTCAGCATTCATAACGGCGTTTTAAAATCGTTCAGCGTTCAATCGATGCTTTGTTCGTTTCTCGAATTTTGTCATAGTTCACAATTATTCACCGAAGTGGAGGTAAATATCCACCCCTTTCACCGACACTGAGGTGAATAATTGTTTTACTATATACCGCACAAGCTGAATAACTAGCGGCCAAAAGAGTAACTTTATTTGTGATAACGTAACGACAAAAACCATTTTGTTTTTCTTCTGCTGCTCGGCGGTGAATAGTACTTGGCTAATCACCTCCGACTGAGCTAGCCATTCAGCGCGCGCGAAAAGTACTATTCACTTGTGTGGTATATACTAATTTTAATTAATTGGTAACAGGACATCGTGTCGTCCAATTCAGTCTGTAATCATACTATATATTTCACTACAATTACCTCATAACGAAGCAAAGTGCAAAGCTCAACAACAATTACTAAACTAGTAAAAGCGAAGTAAATATTCCATACAATGCCTTGTAGAGCGCTCAAATTCTCAACGGCCCAATGTGTAACACAACACCGCGCACTTAAGTCAGTTACGTCTCACTCGATACGCGTACATAAATCATTAATATTTGATCGATTCCTCGAATCGTAAGTTTGGGACGTCTGTGGTCCGTGAGGGAATACTAAAATCCAATCTGAAAAAGTCGTCAGGTAGGCTGAATTGCCTTTCTTTTCCTCACCGGGCCCGGAATTAAAGCAAAATGAACAAGCAGTAAGTCCGCCATTTTGATTTGCTTGTCTGCTTTTTCATCGGATTAGCAAGTTAGTTCACCGGCCTCGCTAGGTGTGTTAAATTTAACCCTTAGTTTAATCCTTGGATAGTGCTAATCGAGCTTCGAGGAACAGGATTAAATCGAGAGATAAATTTATTCCGGGGAATATATACCTGCCAACTTTTTCCGAGATATAAGCGTGAGATTTATATCCTGGGAGTGCTAGGATTGTTGAAGACGGCACGATCATTTCCGAAGATTTCCGAAGAAGTCCGAAGTCTTCCGAAGAAGTTCGAAGTCTTCTGAAGACGTCCGAAGTCTTCCGAAGTCTTAAAACGTGTATAAACGCAAACTCACTCCAAGTGCTTTTCACTTCAAAAATCAGAGATCGCGAGGAAGGTATTGTCATTTCTTCATTTTACACATGGTTTTCGTTCCTTACATGGGTCTGAGTTAACAATTTTTGGAAATTGCGTCAAGCAAGACAGCAGCAACTCACATTCTTCAATCAGGCGTGAGAAATTGGCCCGCAGGCGTGAGCCGGCGTGAGATCGCAGTTTTCAACCTGCAGGCGTGAGATTCACGCCTAAGGCGTGAGAGTTGGCAGGTCAAGACAAGACAGGTATAGGAATAGGGCGATTTAATCTTGCGCTAGTGCTAATAATCGGCTTTCGAACAACCGGGGCCTGGATTTTAAACGGCCTCTTGAGTAACCTTTTCGGCAGCTGTTGATATCTCTGATGACGAAGGCGGGATGGCAATGGATATTTTCTTTAAACCACGGGTCGAAGCAACGGAACAGATGGCACAAAACTGCATGGACATTTCGCAATCCAAGAATCAAAGAGAGCTCAAAATCGCGTCCAAGTGACATGTACAATCACATTATGTAGTAGTTATTTCTTGTTTCAATTTTATTTTACGCCTGAAAACCCAAGTTGAGGGAACTTAAGCGTTGGATCTTCTTCTGCTGCATTTTTTTCGATATCGAGAGAATGTCATAAAATGTACTTTTGAAAATGAATGAAAGAAATTTCTCAAGTGCTTCTTTTCAGCGAATTTATACTGGATATTGACAGGAAAATACTTAGGTCGATATGCCTTGTTGATTTTGAGTTAGAGCAACACAGAAAAATGGCTTCCGTGGTTTAGTGGATGTTCAATAAATGGCCAAGAATCCTGAAGTCCTATGTAAACAGTACGCCAGCACAGAAACATTTTATGGCTTTTTTGAGAAATTTAGTGCTTGCTCTCACTATCCATGTTAGAATAATGCGTATTTGCTGTTGCCCAGTGCAGATATTTGCCATTAATTAAAGGCTATTTACAACACTACAAACTATGCACCTTACTTAGGATGGAGCCACGGAGAGAAATCAAATTGTCTGGTTCAATGAATACCTGTGCTTTGAGACTAATAATATTAGAACATGATCCAGTGGATTTCATTTTCACATGGCCTTTCTTGTTGTAAAAATGTTAATCAAAGACAGCTAATTAAATATGTATAAATTAGCGACAAAGGGCCATTTTTGGAGGGGGTCCCCCTAACTTGAATGGAATATAATATTTTAACCTTAGTTTTTGCCATAATCATTTACTCACCAAACCCAACATTTATGCCAAGTTTGAGCAAAATGCTTTTCTCATGGACACACTCTCAAGGATTGAAAACCTCAAAACCCTACCCTATGCCGCCCATATAGCTCATAAATGGGAGTGTCACCCCCAGAATTGTGGTAAGGTACAAAAAAACTGTTCATTGGTAAGCTCATTGATTTGCTTACTAGGAAATGGGTTATTCTGTTTTCATAGTACTACTTCTAAAAGGTGGCAGACACATCACAGTAATGTTTATTTCCCTTTTTAAACAAGAAATGGTTAAGTAAGCCATAAGTGTGACTTCTTAAGAGCATATTTGACATTTCACAGGAAAATGTTGCATCAACCCTTTCACTCAGAGAGTTATTGCATTAAATCTTCCCCTGCAATTTCCGAGGATTCATAATTTTCCACAAAGAGGCTAGGATTTAGACAGGACTCCTACAAGTATCATAATAATATAGGTAGAAGGTGTATTTACAGGTTCAGGCTCAAGCTTTCTGGTGCACTCGATCACTGTCAGAGTCCATACTTATTTATGAACAGACAATGAAACCTCTCAAGCAGCGCTTTACGCATAGTAATATTCACTTTTCTATCTTTTTAAAGGCAAATTACATTAAGGATTGCTGTCAAATATTTACATTGCCATGGTTAGGTCTCAAAAGGTTCACCTTAAAAGTGCTGCTCATATAAATTTTTCACCAGGTATAAAGCCGAACAATACCTTTGCTCTGTGACTGCCATCCAGGCTTTCTATTTGTTCACCTTGCTGTCACACGCATAAAGCCTCCTGAATTTTCATGTTTACAGTTCGTTTCCCGACACATAAACCAATAAAGTTATTGAAACCTAGAAAATCCCAGGTATTTTAAAAAAAATGCAGTTAGCCGATAGTCCCCACACTCAATCAACATAGTAGCGTGACCCGTGGAGCGGAGATTCGTACATACTGGAAAGTTCTAAAAGTCGAGAAATATATAAAGGATAACACCTGGGTGCGCGTAGATATGACTCCTCTTCGAGTGTTCAGCTTAATATCCTCCCACGAGTGAACGTAGCAAACGAGCGAGGACAGTGAGATATTGCACACGAGGAGAGAAATTTCATACCCACAAACAGCCATCAAGAGACCACCTCATTTTCTCTTGCAGCCGTGTATTATTCTGTTTACTATGTAAACATAGAGACATTTTTGATGATTTTCCGAAAATCTGCGAACACTTGGGGCGATTTCCGAAGATTCTCTAAACGTTGTCTTAAGGCCAGACAAAGGTTTTCGAACATTTTCCCAAAATTTCCGAGGATTACCGAAGATAACCGAAGATTTCCGAGGAGGAACCGATGATGTTTCGATGACACATCTAAGGACGTTTTAAAAGATTATGTAACTATAGCAATGGTGATCTTTCACTTATGAAAATAAGGTGTGAAGATGTCACGTTTACGCGAGAAAGCTCACCTGGAATTTCACTGGTGTTTATCTGATAATAACGACGTAAGTTGAGTACTCGGTTAGCTTCGCCCGCCACCAATAGCAGCGTAGACATCGCGCCGTTTATTTACGATACACCTTCGATAGGTCCGCGCTGCAAATTGATCGACGAGTATTGTTCTCTTGCGCCCATATTGCAGCTTGTAATTTTATCGGCTTCGTTGAATCTTATTTTTCTGAAACTCTTAACGAAAATCTTCCCGTGCCAAGCAAAAACCCGGGAAGGACAAGGAAAACCACTTCGCTGGACCTCCTCGTGGATTGGCGAGAAATATATTTTTCTGGTCAATCAGCGAGACGGAATTAAAACACTTTTGGAACTGGTTTGGTTAGAATAAGTGCCCAGAAACTTTTCTGCTCTTGAATTTAACTTTCGCCCGAAAAAAACGCTTGCCCGGTAATGTCGCATCGTCCCACCCCTAGGTCTCCGAGGATGGTGGTCAGTTTGGTCACTTCGCAGATTTCATGGCTTTAACATCGATAGTTCCTCTGATTAACTCACTCCTGACTTTGCTACTATTACATAGCTTCCAGCCAGTCCCATGCAGTCTCTTTTTCCCGAAACCTTATGTTCTCCCTCCCATTATCCTCATTCTCCAAGTTCTTTTGTAAAAGGTAGTCCTTTTCTTGCACTCTTGTCGTTCGTCACGTTATCGAACTCGTAAATTTTGTTAGCCTCTACTTCAGTCATTTCCCTTTTACCTATTGGTACTTCATAGTGCGGCAAATAAAGTTCGTTCCTTTTTCTCCATTGGTGTCACAAAACGTAAAGTTACATTTCTGTATTCAGCAAAGAAAACTTCCATTTTGTCATGTAAACAGTTCAGTTTTAGGCTTATTTCTTTTTGCATTTCATATTCTCTCATATAAAGGCCTTCCTCTGTCTCTGTCTTGTTTGTTGCTGCCGTTTCACACTCAACTTGTCATTATGCCTGTGATCATACCTTTCGGTTTTGTCAGAGTTGTGGTTATTCCAGATGCCGTGTGAACACGTGGCTTGCCTATAAATTTTCTTGTTTTCACAATCGTATCAACTTTCTTTCGTTTAATGACTTAATCACATTTGGGAAAAATAAATTCTTATAGATGGTTCGTCCAATATTTTTGGAGAAGCGCTGTCATCCTGTTACAACTCTATGCCCATTTAAGGGTGTTGCGAAATACGTAACCATCCCGTGTG
>JAHPZR010016999.1:10000-17211 GCA_019787425.1 Platygyra sinensis | reverse complement strand
TTACCTATACAAATAACACGTCAAATAACTCATCACATAAAAATGCATAACTCGTCAAATAATCATAATTTGTCAGGGCCACTTGTGGGCTCCGTATTTAACTGTAAAACAGAGAAGTTTTCAGATTATTAGCGGAAGAAGAGACAAATAAATAGATGCAAGAGAAAATCATTTTCTCTTGATAGAGGATATTACATGACCGCGCGTGGATACGAATTTTATCTTCGAGTGTTCAACTCGATATCTCACGAGTGAGCGCAGCGAACAAGTTAGATGTCGAGCTGAAGACGAGAAGATAAAATTCATATCCACAAGCGGGCATATAATATTCTATTTATTACAAAAACATACTAATGACGACGTTTTTGACGATTTACCGAAGATTTCCGAAGATTTTCCAAAATTGTTCCGAAGTAAAGACGAACGTTTCCGAACATTTTTCGCACATGCGAAGATTACCGAAGATTTTCGAGGAGGGACCGATGATGTTTCGACCATACAGCAACACATCTAAGTACTTTTTAAGGGATTATGTAACCATAGCAATGGTGATCATTTTAGTAGCTATGACACCAATATCGTCACATGCATGTGAAAGATAAAAATAGTATCTTTATTGCGTGCGATCAAGATATGATTTTTTAGTAAAAGGAAAAATCCTGGTATTTCACAGGTGTTTATGTAATATAAATGATAGTTATTGACCTCACATGGCTGAAGAAGTTTGTGAACATGTTTGTTTGCATGTTTCCAAATTTACGGGATAATTAAACAATTTGCGTGTAGTCGATCGGCTCTCAATGGTGACTTCCCGGGTTGAATTAGGCCGCTAACGCGTATAGTATTCAAAGATGTGAACATTCAAATCAGCCGATTTATCTCACACAGAATGACTTCTTGATACTCCTCTGACTCCTAACCTTAGTTAAAATTTTGACGTTAGCCTGGTTACATAGCAGGTCGAAAAGATATCGCCTATGTACGCAACACTGAAAGCACGTAAAAGTTTAATACAATCTTTCTTTTATATAAGAATATCAATTATAAGAATATGTAGGATGAAATGTTTTCGAAATTTTAAGAATGTTTTAAAAATAAACCTGAGGCTAAGATTTTGAAAAGAATGATAATTTTGTGCGTTGAAAATATGTTAATACGATACAATTTTGTTTTTAACTAAACCGTATAACATTCTGCATGCCATTTTGTAAACGGCAAAACTGGCCAAAAAGCAGCAACAAAAACAGCACTAGCCGCATGGCTCCAGACTGGAGCCAGAATTACATTCCAAGACACAGATCTTATGCGCTGTAATCTAAGAAAATTCACAAAAGTGTTCTCAACCTATATCAGGCAGCAAAATAAGAATATTCAGCCTCGGCCGTAAAGGCCACCACCCCATTGAGACTTCCTGCGCACATGTGCAACCGTTTTGTTAATTCAGTCATCGCTGAAGCAAATACTGAAGACTGTTCACGGACGCTCTATTTGCGCACGCAAAAGAGAAGCGAATGATGAAGCAAGCGTGAAACACGCGGGGGTAAGGGGTGGGGTTTGAAAGCCAACGAGCAAGAAATCGGTCCCCACGGCTAAGATCATGGTGTCTTGATAATTTTCCCAAAAATGAAAATCGTACTCGCCAAACGGGCGAGTAATCGATAATTTGTACTTGCCCAACGCTTTTCACACTGACATTGGGGAGCAGGCGAGCGGTAATTTCCAGCACTGAGCTTATAAATCGTACTTTCAAGAAATATTCAGTTAAGCTCGAAATATTCGCATTGCGCTTGGGATCAGAGAGTTTCTCCGCTATTTTCGGCTGGGCCGTTATTTTCGATTGGGGGAACCTTCAATTTCGCAGTTCGATAGGAAGGTGTTAAACTAGCGTTACGTTCGGGAAGCAGTTAGTGTTTGTGGGGACTGTTAATTTCGGAATTCTACGGTAAGTGTGTAGTGTAACGAAGAAATACTATTCGTGCATAGGATGAGTTAGTATGGAATACATAAAACGTTTCATTTAATCCAAAGACAAAAACATACTTACACCAAAGACGTCATTCCACCAAGATTTAATTTTGTCCATGTCTTTAAAAATGTGTCCACGCCATAAACAACAAAGTGGTGACTCTTTGAATATGTTTCAACTTGACAGCGCGCACGGTTAATGATATGGAACAAGGCGGGGCCAGAAAATAGGAAAGGCCAACCCACGAAGTTGGGATTATGCAATCATTTTGTTGGTAACACTAATGCTGCAAGAAATTTATGACAACGTTTACTCTTAAGCTTAGTGTAATCCTTAAGTTTTAATCAATAAAAGTAAAGATTGTAACTTTTATTATATTACTCACGTTACATTTGATCAATTATTTAGGAATAGTTGGTTAAAATCTAAGTAGAAAATGTTTTAGTCACTCTATAGAGCCTCGAAGGAAAATATGCTAAATAGCTTTGCGCGCAATTGCAGTAGTATTTTGTACGATCTGCGCATGTTATTACATTATCCTAAAATTACGAAAATGACATATTGACAGTTGATTGATGGATCGTGTGGTTGTTCTTTTAAAAGGAACATGAAAAGCAAACTCCTTCCAGTTGTTAAAACCGGTCAAGATCAATAATAGTAATAACGTGCTGACTTCTGTAACTGAAAAGATCAGTGAAAATGAAAAACAGGAAACAACTTGAAGAGAGTGCGGGAGTAAAGCTAATTTCCCCAAAGGCTGCGCATGCGCGTATCAGGTATCCATTAAGCTTGTAAACATGTGAACAACTTCACAATACAATACCTACATTCCAACGCGTCATTGGTGATCGGCCTGGTAAAATTGCCTGGGGAGACTGCTGAAAAACAAGGACGGGGGCTGCTCGTCGGAAATGATGAAAAGAATCTCTAAGAGGTACCAAGATCCTGTTTTGTGGGTGTGGCTTGAAGTGTTTTTCACCCCTAAGAGGTACTAAGATCCTGTTTTGTGGGTGTGGCTTGAAGTGTTTTTCACCCCTAAGAGATACACGAAGAGTTGTCAAGCATCAGCCATTGCGGTCACAATACCTCAACAGGACACAATATCAAATGGGACCATTTTGAAATTTTAGCAACCGGGCGTTCTGATATTAATTGTAGAATTAAAGAATCAAACGAAAATGTGGGCAGCGAGAAACTTTTACTTTACTAGCCTTTTATATATTGTCCAGCAGACTTTAATAGGTCTGTATATTACCAGTTTTTTCACAATAGCCCTTTTCACGGTTAGTTTTTCTCATTTGCATTACAATGTAATTCATTGTGATGCAAGGTAATTTCGGGCTAAAACTGCAAAATAGCCTGAAATTGCCTCTCATAGATGGTAGATTTCATTGTAATGCAAATGAGCAGGGTTAACCGTGAAAAGGGCTATGGTCTTAATTAGGGACGGACCATTAGAAAAGTGATGGGGGGGGGGAGGAGAAAGAAACAAAAAAAAATTCATGCAAGGGAAATTGCCAAGAAAAAAAATTCGTGCAAAGAAGAAGGTAAAGAAAAAAAATTCGTGCAGAAGGAAGGTCCAGGTCCGGTTGCTATGGCGTGACGTCATTTATCTGTTAGGTTGCTGTCATCGCAAGAATTTTGCGGTTCTATTGTGGTTTACGATAATTGCTTTCAGTAAAAGAAACGGCTGTGTACTATAAGTGACCTGGTAATTTTCAGATATGATCTGGCCGCATAATTTATTTTCTTATAATAAATTTTCACAACGCGGGATTATTGTTCGCTTACACATAATAGAGGCTTCGACTTCCAATGAACCCGTCATCGGTCATTGAAAACGGACACAAAACGAGACTTGCCTCCCGAATTAGAAGATATGGTGTTTCTCGTGACCCATTTGTGCGAAATTGATCCAGTTTTCAGTCGAATTTTCCTCGTGGAGTTAAAGAAGGCGCGCTTGTTTTCCTTTCGCGGGAAGAACAACAAAGAAGCTGCCCCTGGATATACGTTTGGATTTGTTGTTTCGGCAAACCATTAAACAGTTGTTGAAAACCAAACAAAACCGACAACCGCGATTGGCTTGTACATGAATTCAATCACCTGAGAACGACAGAGAGAACCAAAAAGTGTCTTCAGCTAGCGCAGTAGCCGTGACCAACCTCGTAGAGCATCGAATCAAGACAACAAGACGAAGGTACCAAGTTATATCATTAGATTAATCTTTCATTTATATGATAATTAACTTACACGGATTGTCATGCTTTTAGATAGTATGGGGACTAGACAGGTACTAAAAATCACTGTTTTCATTTGTGAGTTAGACCCTATACTGAGTCCATCGTACAATAGTTTTCTGAAAGACAATTATTTCGGATACATAGAAAATCCGTATAGGTACATGTTATAAATGCTCTCTGGTTTCCCCACGCAAACGTCCACGTAGAATTGACGTTGCCGAGGGTTAGAGGATATTTTCGGGTTCACCAAGGCTGAAGTCCATGCAACACAGTTGCTGATGAGTGCTTCAAAATATGTAACAAAATCGTCAAAGTTATTTTTCCGACGTGCGTGACGTTACTACATTATAGGAACATGTTACATATCCTTTCAGGTTCACCCAGGCTGAAGTTCACGAGTAATTCGAGATATGTAACAAAATCGTGATAGAGATTTTTCCGTCGTGCGTGACATTATAGGAACATGTTACATATCCTTTCTGGTTCACCCAGGCTGAAGTCCATGCAATACAGTTGATGAGTGCTTTGGGATATGTAACAAAATCGTCAAAGTGTTTTTCCGTCGTGCGTTGCATTATGGGAACATGCTGTGGTGGGTTCTGGTTCACCCAGTCTCATTGAAGTCCATGCAGTACAGTTGTTGAGTGCTTCTGGATATGTAACAAACTCGTGATAGTGATTTTTCGGTCGTGTAGTTTCCAGAATCGCTTCGCATTACTTGAAAACAATAAGATTATGAGCTCGTGATTTCTATCACGCATAGTAATCGTGAGCGTAACCTCTTGAGAGGTTTTTGAAAACCTCGTTGCAATAAGTTTTGAGAATTTCTGACTGCATAACATAAACTGATTTTCAAAGTGTCTGGACACATGACGCGTTTTGTGGAACACAAACGATCACTGCCAGGGATATGATTACACTGGAATGTTACAAGCCACTGGTATCCCGTGGAGATGTAGAACTAAAAGTTCTTCATCTCCACGGGATCCAAGATCTGTTTTTGGTTGCAAAGAACGTCTAGCTCGTTGTGCTACAACATACACTGTATACTGTATTGTAATGGAAATAATAACATAAAATTTGTAATAAATTAATATTAGAATCTGGTATCTTTGTAAATAGTATATGGTAGAAAATTCGTTATGCTCAGAATAAAAATTAGAGGATGAGTCTTATCCCCTTGAACAGGAGCCCGTGCCTTGAATAAGAATTCTATAATACAATGAAAAAGTGCATTCACGCGTAGTAGTAAGTGTTAACCACATAAACAGCAACATTGACACTGCCACTGGTACTCTTAAAAAAAAAGAACCACAAAGTGTGGTTTTCATTGGCAGGCAGACTATCTTCGCTTTAGGACATACAAACTCGTCTGAGCAAAACTGCTAAGGTTTACGTGTCGCTATCGTAAAACCACAAAGGAGAATCTGTGTTGGCCTGTCTATTGACTTTTCAAAAAGGTAAATCGTTCAAAGACACTCGCCAGAACAAAACTTTAGAGGCTTACGTGCCGCTGTCGTAAAACCACATAGGAGAGTTTGTGTTGGCCTGTCTATTAACTTTTCAAAAAGGTGAATCGCTCAAAGACAAACTCGCCAGAACAAAACTCTAGAGGCTTACGTGCCACTACCGTAAAACCACATAGGGGAGTTTGTGTTGGGCTGTCTATGACCTTTTCAAAAAGCAATATTTGTCTGAAAAAAAAATTCGCGCAGAGGGTTTCACCTGAAAAAAAAATTCCTGCACAAGCCGTGAGCGAAAAAAAAAATTCGTGCAAACTGAAAATTCCCCACCCCCCCCCCCCCATCACTTTTCTAATGGTCCGTCCCTTAGGTTCCAGTCTTTCTCTTAAGCATTTCAATATCTTGTTGTATTATCCAACCGTCACTTCTGAGGATGTATGTTGAGGCATACGGAACGTTAAGTCACTAATCAAAGTTTTTACAACATGCGTTGTTTTGTCATGTTTGAAACCGCAGTTTGTATATATTATTTCTGTTAAAGCTGAAATGGCCGAAGAATAAGAGTTTTTACGATTCTACCAAGATCCTGTTTTTGCGGGTGTGGCTTGAAGTGTTTTTCACCCCTAAGAGGTACCAAGATCCTGTTTTGTGGGTGTGGCTTGAAATGTTTTTCACCCCTAAAAGGTACCAAGATCCTGTTTTGTGGGTGTGGCTTGAAGTGTTTGCCACCCCTAAGAGGTACCAAGATCCTGTTTCTGGGTGTGGCTTAAAACCTTTTTCACCCCTGAGAGGAAGCAATTCTACAACAACACATTATAGCGGTTATCAATCACACGCAACCCTCAGCGCCAAAAAAGTCTAGATAAAACCTAAGTTTTGGTGGAGGTTAATCATCTCCGCCTCCTTGCCGACTGTTAGCATTACTATGCAAAATTTACCCGAAGAAAGTGAAACCTTGCAGCGGTTCGCCAACTACATCCGTGAAATCTATAAATGAAAACTTTGTCGCGTTTTTTACGGCCATTCGTATGCATGAATGACCGCGAGAGCTAGGGAATGTGCACGCAAACAAATTATTTCTGCACTTATTTTTCTTGGAGCTTCGGACTGAACAATACTTAAGTCTATATAGGCTCGATTTCCGCCGTTCTCTCGTGTCTGGTCTACCCTCCCAGAGAATTCGGGGAAGGAGCGCGGGCTCCTTTCCTGAACAGCGGCTGGTAATCGAGCCTAAAGTCTATAAAACTTATAACTTATTACCTTATTATAAGGTTTTTAAGACGTTTAGTTCTTGTTCACTCTGTAACCCCAAGACGAATAAGTGCAGAATTAATTTGTTTGTGTGTAGATTTGCTTGCTATCATGGTCATCCATACATGCGAATGAGATGACTGACGAGCACGAAAACTCCAGTTTTGGCGAGACTGTTTTTTTGCTCTGAAGGTCGCGTGTGATTGATAACCACTGTTAACTCCTGTCACATTTTTTCGGCTAAACACTTCAAAAGGTTACACAAAAACTCCCACTGTGAACTTTTGAGGC
>JAHPZR010016999.1:0-5000 GCA_019787425.1 Platygyra sinensis | reverse complement strand
AGGGGTGGACCATTTGATTTTTGATGGGGGGGTTGCAGGATTTTTAGGCTGCTAGATATTTTTTTTTATTCTTCCAGCCCTGCAGGATTTTTTTTTAATCTCCATGTCCTTGCACGATATTTTTTTAATGGAAATTTAATACACAAATTTTGAAGTACGCTAGTTAACTCGACCGTCACCAGCCACTCAAAATTCACCCTATTAAAAACTATCTTAACACGCAATGCCCTTTGAAGCTGACATCTTTCTTTCAAAGCAATAAAGAGTTTCATCTTTATTCAGTGTACAAAGAAATGCATCTCCACAAACCTGCGGCTTGTTGATATCCCTGTCAGGTTAGTGGATGTTACTGCACCACTTGCCCATTGGATCACTTGCCCACTGGGCAAGTGAACGTTTTTTCTTTCTAATGACGTAATGCTACTGAGAAACGCCTTCAGACTTGCGTGAAATGGTTCCATCTTGTCCAAAGGGCGAGCTGGAAAATCCATCTTATTTGCACCCTGTTTATTGCTTTCAAAGCAAGAGAGGGGAACTTCAAAGAAGGAGACATTGAACAGTAGTCTGGCTTCTCAAAATACGCATTTAGTATTTGTAGTTATCTAGAGTTTCAAAAAACAAGAGGGTTCAAGAAATGGGGACCTCACTCAGAAATAATTACAATATAAAAACTAGTATAATACAAAATGAAAATAGAAACTAATATAATATAATATAATTACAATATAAGTATAAGTAGAGAAACTAATAAAATATCTGAATATATACAATATAACTAGTAAGAATGAGAAAAAGGAAACTATACACGGAAATGACTTAAAAATTGTTGCTGCGAAAAAATATTAGTCCACATATTGTGCTTTAAAGCACCTTATGCTTTCCGCCATCCGTATACGTAGTGGTAACTCGTTCCAAATTTTGGTTCCGGTAACGAGATCCTTCTGATCCTGTGTTCCTACTGATTCTGTGTTCCTACTGATCCTGTATTCCTTCTGATCCTGTGTTCTTACTGATCCTGTGTTCCTACTGATCCTGTGTTCCTTCTGATCCTGTGTTCCTACTGATCCTGTGTTCCTACTGATCCTGTGTTCATACTGATCCTGTGTTCCTTCTGATCCTGTGTTCCTACTGATCCTGTGTTCCTACTGATCCTGTGTTCCTACTGATCCTGTGTTCCTTCTGATCCTGTGTTCCTACTGATCCTGTGTTCCTACTGATCCTGTGTTCCTACTGATCCTGTGTTCCGTATGAGCCACGAACGTTATGACGTGAGTCAGGTCGTCGTACACGAGCCATGAGCCAGATCTGGCGATTTCCATCCTTTTGATTTTCTGGTAAAGGGGAGGTAGATGTGAATCGTATGTTTATGTGCTTTATTGTCTTGATCCCTTGTCACGGTATCCGGTCATCTCGTCACCAGGGAGTTTCGCCACCAACAACCGCACAGAAACCATCTCGCCACCAACCAACACGCCACCAAAAAACCATCTCGCCGCCAAGTAAAGTAGTCGAGGTGAATTAGCTGTTCGAACGAGAGTAAAGTAGTCGAGATGGAAAAGCTGTTCAGACGAAGTTCGTTTGCTTGTCTGTATGCAAATTTACATGTTGTAGGTGACGTGATTTGATAAATGTTCCGTTGTCTTGGGCGAGCGACATGAAATGCGCGTATATTCTTTTTTGTTGCATGGTTTTTGAAACAACACAAGTCGCGCTCTTGTTTATTTTGACTTTCTTGTTGTGATTGTGCAGTAGTCTTTGCATTGCCTTCGTAGCTGATTTTTTATTTATTTTTTTTGGAGTCGTTTAAAAAATGAGACACAACTAAGCTATTTATACAAAGTAAGCTGATATCTTAGGGCTACCGCCAATGCAGCACATCGTTCAACGTAATTCGAACTGTGTGAGTTTTTTTACACAACTAACCAAGGTAGAACGAATTTCAGTCTCTTCGGATTGTGGTTCAATGTTATTAGATTATTGGTAATCGGTAATCTTTGGACCGGTAACCGTTGTCACGCCTCGCCATCGATTCGTCATGATGCATGAAGTTGATGCATACAATTTACACACCACAATTTGACACTAGTTTAAGAAACAAGCAAGCACATGCTTCACTGCGCATCCTAAATCATCCATTGGCACATACCCACAATTCCTTGCGCCATATCACTGCGTATCCTAAAATATTTCCGTTCGCGCATAACCACAATTCCTTGTGCATACCACTGCGCATCCTAAATCTCCCATTTGCGCATAACCACAATTCCTTGCGTTTGGTAAGCAGTGATTGCAAGCCCCATAATGTAATCTTCTGCTGATTAGAGAGCTGCCTCGCTCGTTCGCTTCAGGCTCACTCGCTGCGGCAGCAATAATCGCCTTCCTCGAATAATCGTTCCCCTCCCCACCCACTCGCCATTTTCGCTTTCTCTTGTCCCCTCCCTCTCAAGTTAAAAATTGACATCTTGGGTAACAAACAAGCTTTCATTTAATTGTTCACGACTGAATGGTTACAAAAGCACCGGTTTTTTTTACAGTTTTTCGGATCAATGTCAGTATCTGGGCAACTGCGCACCTACCTCTCCTCTAACCCAACATGTTATAATAAGTTAATAAGTTAGTGTTACTGTTGGGTTAGGGGAGGGGTAGGTGCTCAGTTGCCCAGATACTGATATTGATCCGTTTTTTCTATGGTATTAAATGTTCAGGTATTTCACTTTTTCCTTTATTGCTTGGTATAAAAAAGCAAAATATTAAGGGCACGACCTCCTGCGAGAAATATTTGAAATAATCGCCTCCTTTTGGTGCGAGAACAGAAATAATCGCCCCCGGCTATCATTCGAGGAAATACGGTACATGTAATTAGTTTTTCAAATTTGAATTTTATTGTGGTATTTTAAGTTGTAAAACGCTGTTATCAGTATATGTAAATAGCGCTAAGTTATTATATTATTATTTAGCCTCAAAAGGTTCACAGTGGGAGTTTTTGTGTAACCTTTTGAAGTGTTTAGCCGAAAAAATGTGACAGGAGTTAACAGTGGTTATCAATCACACGCGACCTTCAGAGCAAAAAAAACAGTCTCGCCAAAACTGGAGTTTTCGTGCTCGTCAGTCATCTCATTCGCATGTATGGATGACCATGATAGCAAGCAAATCTACACACAAACAAATTAATTCTGCACTTATTCGTCTTGGGGTTACAGAGTGAACAAGAACTAAACGTCTTAAAAACCTTATAATAAGGTAATAAGTTATAAGTTTTATAGACTTTAGGCTCGATTACCAGCCGCTGTTCAGGAAAGGAGCCCGCGCTCCTTCCCCGAATTCTCGGGGAGGGTAGACCAGACACGAGAGAACGGCGGAAATCGAGCCTATATAGACTTAAGTATTGTTCAGTCCGAAGCTCCAAGAAAAATAAGTGCAGAAATAATTTGTTTGCGTGCACATTCCCTAGCTCTCGCGGTCATTCATGCATACGAATGGCCGTGAAAAACGCGACAAAGTTTTCATTTATAGATTTCACGGATGTAGTTGGCGAACCTTCATGCGAAAAAAAATACTTTCGGGGACCGCTGCAAGGTTTCACTTTCTTCGGGTAAATTTTGCATAGTAATGCTAACAGTCGGCAAGGAGGCGGAGATGATTAACCTCCACCAAAACTTAGGTTTTATCTAGACTTTTTGGCGCTGAGGGTTGCGTGTGATTGATAACCGCTGTAATGTGTTGTTGTAGAATTGCTTCCTCTCAGGGGTGAAAAAGGTTTGAAGCCACACCCAGAAAACAGGATCTTGGTACCTCTTAGGGGTGACAAACACTTCAAGCCACACCCACAAAAACAGGATCTTGGTACCTTTTAGGGGTGAAAAACATTTCAAGCCACACCCACAAAACAGGATCTTGGTACCTCTTAGGGGTGAAAAACACTTCAAGCCACACCCGCAAAAACAGGATCTTGGTAGAATCGTAAAAACTCTTATTCTTCGGCCATTTCAGCTTTAACAGAAATAATATATACAAACTGCGGTTTCAAACATGACAAAACAACGCATGTTGTAAAAACTTTGATTAGTGACTTAACGTTCCGTATGCCTCAACATACATCCTCAGAAGTGACGGTTGGATAATACAACAAGATATTGAAATGCTTAAGAGAAAGACTGGAACCTAAGGGACGGACCATTAGAAAAGTGATGGGGGGGGGGGGGGGGGGGGAATTTTCAGTTTGCACGAATTTTTTTTTTCGCTCACGGCTTGTGCAGGAATTTTTTTTTCAGGTGAAACCCTCTGCGCGAATTTTTTTTTCAGACAAATATTGCTTTTTGAAAAGGTCATAGACAGCCCAACACAAACTCCCCTATGTGGTTTTACGGTAGTGGCACGTAAGCCTCTAGAGTTTTGTTCTGGCGAGTTTGTCTTTGAGCGATTCACCTTTTTGAAAAGTTAATAGACAGGCCAACACAAACTCTCCTATGTGGTTTTACGACAGCGGCACGTAAGCCTCTAAAGTTTTGTTCTGGCGAGTGTCTTTGAACGATTTACCTTTTTGAAAAGTCAATAGACAGGCCAACACAGATTCTCCTTTGTGGTTTTACGATAGCGACACGTAAAACCTTAGCAGTTTTGCTCAGACGAGTTTGTATGTCCTAAAGCGAAGATAGTCTGCCTGCCAATGAAAACCACACTTTGTGGTTCTTTTTTTTTAAGAGTACCAGTGGCAGTGTCAATGTTGCTGTTTATGTGGTTAACACTTACTACTACGCGTGAATGCACTTTTTCATTGTATTATAGAATTCTTATTCAAGGCACGGGCTCCTGTTCAAGGGGATAAGACTCATCCTCTAATTTTTATTCTGAGCATAACGAATTTTCTACCATATACTATTTACAAAGATACCAGATTCTAATATTAATTTATTACAAATTTTATGTTATTATTTCCATTACAATACAGTATACAGTGTATGTTGTAGCACAACGAGCTAGACGTTCTTTGCAACCAAAAA
>JAHPZR010016998.1:20000-23927 GCA_019787425.1 Platygyra sinensis | reverse complement strand
CCCACAAGGGTCACTACATAAAAAAGGTCAACCGCATATTAAATACTACACCCTGTACAAATAAAAAATGTTGCTGCAAATAAAAAAGATGTTGCTTCAAATAAAAAAACATGTTGCTGCAAATAAAAAAAGTTGCTGCAAATAAAAAAGTTGCTGCAAATAAAAAAAAGTTGCTGCAAATAAAAAAAAGTTGCTGCAAATAAAAAAGTTGCTGCAAATAAAAAAGTTGCTGCAAATAAAAAAGTTGCTGCAAATAAAAAAAGTTGCTGCAAATAAAAAAAGTTGCTGCAAATAAAAAAGATGCTGCAAATAAAAAAAAGTTGCTGCAAATAAAACTTCACGAATGAGAAGACAAGCGACATGGAAACTTGTGCCCAGTATTCCTCTCGTGTTGGGTAGAATGAAAATGGCGGGCGACAGATCGGAAAAGCAAATAATCAAGGGGATCAAAATGATGTTATTCTAGAATCTTTAAGCTACTTTATACCATAACATTAAAGTCAGCTTAAGCAGTTTAAAGCGTTGTCTTTGCACTTATACTCTTCGGAGGGTCAGGAGCGAGGTGAATGAGCAGGAAGTGAAAGATATGATCACATGTGAAATTTTGGGTGCGTTCCTTTGGGGTGATCTGGATCAGGATCAGTGATTTATTTGCAGCAACTTTTTTATTTGCAGCAACTTTTTTTTATTTGCAGCAACTTTTTTTTATTTGCAGCAACTTTTTAATTTGCAGCAACTTTGTAATTTACAGCAACTTTGTAATTTGCAGCAACTTTTTTTTATTTGCAGCAACTTTTTTTTATTTGCAGCAACTTTTTAATTTGCAGCAACTTTGTAATTTACAGCAACTTTGTAATTTGCAGCAACTTTTTTTTATTTGCAGCAACTTTTTTTTATTTGCAGCAACTTTTTTATTTGCAGCAACTTTTTTTATTTGCAGCAACATCTTTTTTTATTTGCAGCAACATCTTTTTTATTTGCACCAACATTTTTTATTTGTATAGGGTGTAGTATTTAATATGCGGTTGACCTTTTTTATGTAGTGACCCTTGTGGGCCACCGTATTTTACATACCGGTAATCCAAAATCGTGAATATCTCTAAAACGCAAAAAGATATTCCAAAACCGAAAACGCCACTCTTCTTTACATTAAAAAGCCTTTCAAATAAGCAGCAATTATTTTTTTACTTCATAGGCACTTTAAGCTTCATTTATTTAAATTTGTTGGTCCTACAGACTCCACCACCCCCAGGAAATCTAATCTTGTATATTTTCTGGAATTACATGTTGTAACGGATTACAAATAAAAACCATACATTTAAAAACTGAAAGCTTCCCAGAATGTTTATTGATTTGTAGAAAAAGCCCTCAATTATAATCAGGTAGAGTAAAAATATAAAACAAACAGCAGTGATAAACATATTAAAAACATGCATTTTACAACCTTGACGTTTCGCATGCTTAAGTCAACATACAATTTCAGTAGTAAACAAACTAAAATGTAAAAGGTTTCACACGATCGTAAGAGTGCTCGATGCAAATACATGCAGAGTGAAATACTAATTCAAGATAGAAATTGTAACACAGTTACTCGAGTTTCATGCACAAAGCGATCATCAGTCTGATGATCGCTTCGTGCGTGAAACTCGAGCAACTGTGTTACAATTTCTATCTTGAATTAGTACAATTTCAAAAGTATATAGTTTACGAAATGTCAAGGTTATAAACTGCATGTCTTCAATATGTTTATCACCGCTGTTTGTTGTATATTTATAATCAGGTAGGTTTTTTATATGCCACTTTTTCCACATTATTTAGTTTAATCAGGAGCCCATCACTAGGAGCCTGCGACTCCCGTAATAAGTCAATGCAATGGCATTTTTCCCGACCAGTCAATTTTTACATATTTTTCCTGCGAAATAGGTCAGTTCCAGTGTACATGAGCATGCTTTGGTAAGGATAAAACAATGCGGCCTCATGTCCACATGTCGACATCATGTCAACATGTCAACATTAGTCCGTGCTCGTGATTGCAACTGATTACTGAGATTCCTGTGGGGATCTGAATTTGAGATAAATTCAAACTAAAAAATATAGATCAGTCTGTGAAAATACCATCACAGGAATATGGGGTAGTTGCAAGCTCCGAGTGATGGCCTCCTGGTTTAATATATGTTCTAGTACAATTTCCAGAGGTGAATTTAAGAATTGGATTTTCCGATAGGTCGAAAAGCTTGGCTCATGCAAGGCAGTGAATATAACATTTCTGTGCTTGGTTACTAAGCTTGCTACCTTTTTCATCTCAGCAAGTATTTAACATGGTGGACAGTTGCTGAATGAAATTTCCATTTATTCAAAAGACACAACTCAGGGCTCTTTCCATATTTCAACCAAAAAATACTGAAATTATCAAAACAGGGGCAAATGGTACAGAAATTTTCCGAGAAAGTTCCTGAAAGTCTGGAAATTGCTAAATTTCCAAAAAGCAAATCATTCAACCAAAAATTTTGTAAATTCAAAAATGAAAATCAAATGGAACAGAAATTTCCTGGAAATTTTTTTCCGAAATTTTTTTGTATATACCTCGCAAGGTTGTCCCTTTTTTATATCATGTAAATTCACAATTTTCTATTCATTGGTAATTCTTTTGGCTGTGATCACCACATTCATTCCAAACAAAGATGATGGCATCATATATTCAAAAGTGGATTAATTATTTCCCTTGCCACTTGCCTGTCAATAAATACTCTCTGAAATTCCGAAAGAAAGTGTTTATGACTGATGAAATAAAGCTCCCGTGGTGTACTTGTTTGTTTTGCAATAAGTTGGTCAAGAAATGTACAAAGACTTAGAGTGTGTGCAGAAGCGTTGTATCACTCAATTCATTTTAAACCCTTTGTTTTCCGATGTCTTCGCTGCCATTGTGGTTTGTATATAAGGTCCCTGCTGTCATGGGCAATAAAAAGGCACCATGTTGACGTATCAGTGCTCTGCTTGTATGCTTCTATATTTGAGATTTAAAGTGCATATGAAGTGAAAAATAATTTCTGCTTATTTGAAAGACCTTTCAAATACAGAAGAATGGCTTTTTTCTTTTTGAAATATCTTTTTTCGTTTCAGAGATATTAACGTTTTTCTATTATGCAAATTAGATCAGTGATGACGTCATATTGTTTGCAGCTTAAAATTGTAAAATACTGAATAAACAATATCTCTAGAAATATTAAAGCAGTGTTCTTGAAACTTGGCACCATAAATGTGCATCACAAAAGAAACAAAATGACATCCTTAACACCGTTGCCATGACAACAGTTTTGCCACTGGTGTTGTTTTAATAAAAAACTGAAAATCCCAGTTTTTGTCAGAAAACAAGATCCATCTACCCTACACAATCTATCGTTGGGAGTTACGACAACATGGGAACTATGTATGTTCCATGTAGGACCCCTTCTCTCACTTAAGAGGTTGAAAATGGAGGATTCGTTTTTTCGACAAAAAGAGACTGCAGTCGAAAGAGTTGCTAATTGGCAACAGCACTAAGGGTGTCATAAAAGCAGTGAGGTCTGTATCAAAACAAGGTCAACTCCAGCCTTGCTGCCATTCAGAGGCCAGGTCACTAAGCTGAAAACTGTAAAATGATCTATTGCCCCACAAAATTTCCGGAAATTGACACTGGAAATTCTGGTTGAGTGGAAAGTCCCTCACAGTCCAGGATACTGATTTGAAAGGATAGAACATTTTCAAAATGACTGTTGTCTCGCTTGAACCAAAAATCTTTTCAACAACGCATATTCAAGGCATTAAATAATCATAAACACAGTGGTTACGTTGATTACCAGCAGGCCAGATGGAGGGACCAAAATTTATTTTTCTTCATACTAAAGCTACTCATTTTTAGATGATGATGACAACTGTGAATGAAGTCAA
>JAHPZR010016998.1:0-12500 GCA_019787425.1 Platygyra sinensis | reverse complement strand
ATCATCTATGTAGAGGTCCCACTTTTGAATAAAATCTGTTTGTTTGGAGGGTATTTCAGCAAAGATGGCACAGACGTCTTTTAGAGATCAGGTTAAGGTGATTCCTCAAAAATAAAAGTTACCGATGAATTTTTTTTCAAACTTTCCCTGAATGTTCTCTACCAAGCACTGTGTCGAAAAATACAATAAAAATGATGGGTCATCATTTAAGAGATGTGATGGGCCAGTCTTACCTCATTTGTGCCTGCGCTCGTGCTAAACACGGGCGTTATTCGTCGGTCCACGTTACATTTTGCGGTAGCTCGAAACATAGTTCATGAAAGTAATACTCGAGAAAAAACTTGACAGGTAGAAAGTGTCGAGCATATAAAATAATATCATATAAAATTTTTGGAAACATCACACTATTTGAAACGACGTGGACGTAAAGCGTTCGTAGAGTCGTTATTTTTGCAGTAATAATTTGCATCACAGAGAAAACGGTTTCGTGCACTCTTTTATCTATATCTCTTTTTCCTTCCGATAAAATTTTGTAGTTTTCTTTTAAATTAAGGAGGACAATATGCGCACTATTATCATGCAATAAAAAATATAGGTCACCATGCTCGTTCAAAAGAAAACGAACATTTATTTCGCTATCGAGCTTAGCTTGAGGGAAATTTCTTTCGTTGCGTTCGTGCACGCGCTAATTTGCGCTCCTGGGCGCGCTAATGACGCAAAAATCGTGCGCAGTAGGGATGCTAAATGCAATACTGAGGAATCACCTTTAAAACGTCATAACTTTGCTTGCGCTTAAGATAAGCAGATAGTTTTTAGTTGGGTGGAAAGAAGAAAGAATTATGCAGTGATTCTGAAAGAATTAGGTTGTTTCATCGAATGTGCGAAGTTTGAGCAAGCATAACGTAACCCCTAATTTTGGGGGTTTCAATTTTCGGTTTCTGTGGTTTTCGGGGTGCCTATAAAAAAATTTCTCAAAAAGTTAAAAAAGCGAAGCTATCGAAATATGGCCTTTAAAAGGCCATTTTCGTACATTGCATATATGTTGCTTGACTTGTGTAGAAAAATTGAAGGCAATCCATTTTCCACGAAAATTGAGTGGTCGGTTCTTACACGGACACGCTCTTAAAAGACTTCAGATCGCCCTGAAAAGCAAGATGACAATAGAAAAAACAACAAGGCATTGAGGTCAGTTATTTTTTGTACAAAATTTACCAAAATTTAGGCTAAAATGTCTATTGACGTTTTTCCCAATACAAAGTTATAAACCCTTTGTGACATTAACACCTCCATATGCTGAAAGGCGAGAGTCACGTTTCGCGTAATGAAACTCGGTCATTATGTAACACTAGATGAGGGCGGTAACAATGTCACGTTTCACGAGCTGAACGTTCGCATAAAGATGAACAAAAATAGTAACTCCTGACAACCAGAGCTTGGGCTGCCTGTGCGACACATAGTGCTAAGACTGAAACAAGTTAATTTTAAAGCGCGGTTATACGATCTAAAAGATCATCTTGTTCCTTTTCTTTGATGTCAAGTTCTCCAATTCAACTGCTTTTCACAGTTACAAGAAACTGCTCAGTTTTCATACATTACTCGGAGAAAGTGAATTAATTTTTACGCTTGAATCCACATCTCAAATTTTCATCCAATAAAGTTGAAGTAGCTGGTTGCCTCCATGTCACGTAAAATACTGAAGCGTGACAGAAATTGTCTTTTGTATATTATTAACTAGACGCATATTTGCGTTCACTCGGGCTTCGAGTTGGAGAGAAAGACTTGTTTTTGTTGTACGTACTTCGGTAAGGCTTTTTTTTGTAATTATGGGTTTATCTAGTAACTATTTTTATCTCGGTATGCTAGAGATGCAGGGTTGTTTATTTATGTATTCAGTAAGCGGAAAACACATTTGTTATGTAGTGTGAAGACGTTTTTCCGGGTTTGGTTAAACGCAAGCAAAATGGAGTGCTTAAATCGGAAGCAAACCTAAGCGTGGGATGATATCATACTGCGGAAAGGGGGTCACTGAGTCTACTTGCGAAGTACTTTCCGGAGTGTTAAGTTACACATTCATTTCGGAACATGTACAAACATCGGCAAAACGAATGAGCTCCAGCTCCACGCTTTCAAAAAGAATTCATACGAACAATATTATTTTGATCCATAGGCGAGCTAGATCAAACTTCGTTTCCCTAAATATATTTATAGCATTTTCATATAAACAGTACAATGTAGATGACATGGGTATAGATCGTTTTCAAGTGACGTCATCGCTTTCTAAAATCCAAAACTAAAGCGCCACCAAAGTTTTTATCGTCATCAGGCATAAGAGAAGGTATATTTGTATCTGTTTACAATTTTACAGCTCAATAGCGTGCTTCGTTTGGAAACCAGAGCATTTTGAATTTCAGAGTTATGGCGGTGCGTGACACAAAGCTACGATCGCATTTGTCGAAAAATATATACCTATCTCATGATTTGCAGCTTTTTTAGAAGTTAGAGCATTAGGAAAAGTGTTTATGTAAATGCTTGTTTGTTCAGTAAAGATAATCAGTCGCCTAGATAGCCAAAGTAACAGTCCAGATGTTTACACTATATTTCGGCCGCCATGTTGGTGCACATCTGATGTGCACCAACATACTAAGCCCTGTAAATTTCTGCAAACATTTCGACGAATATATCCGGTTTGGGGAGACGCACAGACGTACAACTTGCACAAGTGCCTTGTTTATTCATATCCAATAAGATCACAATTTCTTGACTTTATCCACTGAATGGTTTTCGATTTATTCTTTTATTGCGTGACAGTGAAAACGATCTATACACGAAATTATACGTACATAGACAAATTCTCTAACCTAAAACTTCGTGTTTGTATTCTGCTTGATTCACGATCGCGTCTACATACACGACGAGATTTTAGTTTATGCTTCTCTCGATTAACATTAGATAGCTCAGTTGATATAGCATGTTCCTCGATGAAAGCTTGGTTCACTCATAAATGTTCCCTAAAAAAGCTGCATAAAGAGATCTCTCGTACTTAAGTTTTGCGGACCAACCGGCTCCGAAAGCGCTCCTCATCTTTTAGTGTGGGTATACTGCAAATGCTGTGTGAATATTTGGTATCCGTTTTGAGCGTATTATACACAGTGTTTGTGCCGATCCTTCACCGCATAAACCTTTCTTCGTCCGCCATTACACCATTGCCATGTGCTCCTCAGAGTCAAATCGTCGCGCATGCGTGTTAAGGACTTCAGTGCAAACTGTGGCTGAACGAAAAAAAAAACTGAGTCGAAATTTCAACTCGGGCGTTTCCTTTGGAAAGCCCGAGTAACAAGCAATCAAATGAATTTTCTCGTGCAATTTGAAATAAATAAGCAGTCGCAAATTTTTCAAAGACTACAAATTGCACTCGCCCTGCGGGCTCGTGCAAATTTTTGTTGTCTTTGAAAAATTTGCTCGTGCTTATTTATTCCAAATTAAACTCGAAACCGTATGATTACCTATACAAATAACTCGTCAAATAACTCATCGCATAAAAATGCATAACTCGTCAAAAAAACTCCTCAAATAATTATAATTTGTCAGGGCCATTTGTGGGCTCCGTATTTAACTGTAAAACAGAGATTTTTTCAGATTATTAGCGGAAGAAAAGACAAATAAATAGATGCAAGAGAAAATCATTTTCTCTTGATAGAGGATATTACATGACCGTGCGTGGATATGAATTTTATCTTCGAGTGTTCAACTCGATATCTCACGAGTGAGCGCAGCGAACAAGTTAGATGTCGAGTTGAACACGAGAAGATAAAATTCATATCCACAAGCGGGCATATAATATTCTGTTTATTACAAAAACATACTAATGACGACGTTTTTGACGATTTACCGAAGATTTCCGAAGATTTTCCAAAATTGTTCTGAAGTAACGACGAACGTTTCAGAACATTTTTCGGACAGGCGAAGATTACCGAAGATTTTCGAGGAGGGACCGATGATGTTTCGACCATACAGCAACACATCTAAGTACTTTTTAAGGGATTATGTAACCATAGCAATGGTGATCATTTTAGTAGCTATGACACCAATATCGCCACATGCATGTGAAAGATAAAAATAGTATCTTCATTGCGTGCGATCAAGATATGATTTTTTAGTGAAAGGAAAAATCCTGGTATTTCACAGGTGTTTATGTAAGATAAACGATAGTTATTGACCTCACATGGCTGAAGAAGTTTGTGAACATGTTTGTTTGCATGTTTCCAAATTTACGGGACAATTAAACAATTTGCGTGAAGTCGATCGGCTCTCAATGGTGACTTCCCGGGTTGAATTAGGCCGCTAACGCGTATAGTATTCAAAGATGTGAACATTCAAATCAGCCGATGATCTCTCACAGATTGACTTCTTGATACTCCTCTGACTCCTAACCTTAGTTAAAATTTTGACGTGAGCCAAGTTACATAGCATGTCGAAAGATCTCGCCCATGCACGGAACACTGAAAGCACGTAAAAGTTTAATACAATCTTTCTTTTATATAAGAATATCAATTATAAGAATATGTAGGATGAAATGTTTTCGAAATTTTAAGAATGTTTTACAAATAAACCCGAGGCTAAGATTTTAAAAAGAATGATAATTTTGTGCGTTGAAAATATGTTAATATGATACAATTTTGTTTTTAACTAAACCGTATAACATTCTGCCATGCCAAAACTGGCCAAAAAGCAGCAACAAAAACAGCACTAGCCGCCTCCAGACTGGAGCTAGAATTACATTCGAAGACAGAAATCTTATATGCGCTATAATCTAAGAAAATTCACAAAAGTGTTCTCAACCTATATCAGGCAGCAAAATAAGAATATTCAGCCTCGGCCGTAAAGGCCACTACCCCATTGAGACTTCCTACGCACATGTGTAACCGTTTTGTTAATTCAGTCATCGCTGAAGCAAATACTGAACACTGCTCACGGACGCTCTATTTGCGCACGCAAAAGAGAAGCGAATGATGAAGCAAGCGTGAAACACGCGGGGGTAAGGGGTGGGGTTTGAAAGCCAACGAGCAAGAAATCGGTCCCCACGGCTAAGATCATGGTGTCTTGATAATTTCCCAAAAACGAAAATCGTACTCGCCAAACGGGCGAGTAATCGATAATTTGTACTTGCCCGACGCTTTTCACACTGACATTGGGGAGCAGGCGAGCGGTAATTTCCAGCACTGAGCTTATAAATCGTACTTTCAAGAAATATTCAGTTAAGCTCGAAATATTCGCATTGCACTTGGGATCAGAGAGTTTCTCCGCTATTCTCGGCTGGGCCGTTATTTTCGATTGGGGGAACCTTCAATTTCGCAGTTCGATAGGAAGGTGTTAAACTAGCGTTACGTTCGGGAAGCAGTTAGTGTTTGTGGGGACTGTTAATTTCGGAATTCTACGGTAAGTGTGTAGTGTAACGAAGAAATACTATTCGTGCATAGGATGAGTTAGTATGGAATACATAAAACGTTTCATTTAATCCAAAGACAAAAACATACTTACACCAAAGACGTCATTCCACCAAGATTTAATTTTGTCCATGTCTTTAAAAATGTGTCCACGCCATAAACAACAAAGTGGTGACTCTTTGAATATGTTTCAACTTGACAGCGCGCACGGTTAATGATATGGAACAAGGCGGGGCCAGAAAATAGGAAAGGCCAACCCACGAAGTTGGGATTATGCAATCATTTTGTTGGTAACACTAATGCTGCAAGAAATTTATGACAACGTTTACTCTTAAGCTTAGTGTAATCCTTAAGTTTTAATCAATAAAAGCAAAGATTGTAACTTTTATTATATTACTCACGTTACATTTGATCAATTATTTAGGAATAGTTGGTTAAAATCTAAGTAGAAAATGTTTTAGTCACTCTATAGAGCCTCGAAGGAAAATATGCTAAATAACTTTGCGCGCAATTGCAGTAGTATTTTGTACGATCTGCGCATGTATTACATTATCCTAAATTACGAAAATGACATATTGACAGTTGATTGATGGATCGTGTGGTTGTTCTTTTAAAAGGAACATGAAAAGCAAACTCCTTCCAGTTGTTAAAACCGGTCAAGATCAATAATAGTAATAACGTGCTGACTTCTGTAACTGAAAAGATCAGTGAAAATGAAAAACAGGAAACAACTTGAAGAGAGTGCGGGAGTAAAGCTAATTTCCCCAAAGGCTGCGCATGCGCGTATCAGGTATCCATTAAGCTTGTAAACATGTGAACAACTTCACAATACAATACCTACATTCCAACGCGTCATTGGTGATCGGCCTGGTAAAATTGCCTGGGGAGACTGCTGAAAAACAAGGACGGGGGCTGCTCGTCGGAAATGATGAAAAGAATCTCTAAGAGGTACCAAGATCCTGTTTTGTGGGTGTGGCTTGAAGTGTTTTTCACCCCTAAGAGGTACTAAGATCCTGTTTTGTGGGTGGCTTGAAGTGTTTTCACCCTAAGAGATACACGAAGAGTTGTCAAGCATCAGCCATTGCGGTCACAATACCTCAACAGGACACAATATCAAATGGGACCATTTTGAAATTTTAGCAACCGGGCGTTCTGATATTAATTGTAGAATTAAAGAATCAAACGAAAATGTGGGCAGCGAGAAACTTTTACTTTACTAGCCTTTTATATATTGTCCAGCAGACTTTAATAGGTCTGTATATTACCAGTTTTTTCACAATAGCCCTTTTCACGGTTAGTTTTTCTCATTTGCATTACAATGTAATTCATTGTGATGCAAGGTAATTTCGGGCTAAAACTGCAAAATAGCCTGAAATTGCCTCTCATAGATGGTAGATTTCATTGTAATGCAAATGAGCAGGGTTAACCGTGAAAAGGGCTATGGTCTTAATTAGGGACGGACCATTAGAAAAGTGATGGGGGGGGGGAGGGAAAAAACAAAAAAAAATTCATGCAAGGGAAATTGCCAAGAAAAAAAATTCGTGCAAAGAAGAAGGTAAAGAAAAAAAATTCATGCAGAAGGAAGGTCCAGGTCCGGTTGCTATGGCGTGACGTCATTTATCTGTTAGGTTGCTGTCATCGCAAGAATTTTGCGGTTCTATTGTGGTTTGCGATAATTGCTTTCAATAAAAGAAACTGTGTACTATAAGTAACCTGGTAATTTTCAGATATGATCTGGCCGCATAATTTATTTTTTTATAATAAATTTTCACAACGCGGGATTATTGTTCGCTTACACATAATAGAGACTTCGACTTCCAATGAACCCGTCATCGGTCATTGAAAACGGGCACAAAACGAGACTTGCCTCCCGAATTAGAAGATATGGTGTTTCTCCTGACGCATTTGTGCGAAATTGATCCAGTTTTCAGTCGAATTTTCCTCGTGGAGTTAAAGAAGGCGCGCTTGTTTTCCTTTCGCGGGAAGAACAACAAAGAAGCTGCCCCTGGATATACGTTTGGATTTGTTGTTGCGGCAAACCATTAAACAGTTGTTGAAAACCAAACAAAACCGACAACCGCGATTGGCTTGTACATGAATTCAATCACCTGAGAACGACAGAGAGAACCAAAAAGTGTCTTCAGCTAGCGCTAGCCGTGACCAACCTCGTAGAGCATCGAATCAAGACAACAAGACGAAGGTACCAAGTTATATCATTAGATTAATCTTTCATTTATATGATAATTAACTTACACGGATTGTCATGCTTTTAGATAGTATGGGGACTAGACAGGTACTAAAAATCACTGTTTTCATTTGTGAGTTAGACCCTATACTGAGTCCATCGTACAATAGTTTTCTGAAAGACAATTATTTCGGATACATAGAAAATCCGTATAGGTACATATTATAAATGCTCTCTGGTTTGCCCACGCAAACGTCCACGTAGAATTGACGTTGCCGAGGGTTAGAGGATATTTTCGGGTTCACCCAGGCTGAAGTCCATGCAACACAGTTGCTGATGAGTGCTTCAAAATATGTAACAAAATCGTCAAAGTTATTTTTCCGACGTGCGTGACGTACATTATAGGAACATGTTACATATCCTTTCAGGTTCACCCAGGCTGAAGTTCACGAGTAATTCGAGATATGTAACAAAATCGTGATAGAGATTTTTCCGTCGTGCGTGACATTATAGGAACATGTTACATATCCTTTCTGGTTCACCCAGGCTGAAGTCCATGCAATACAGTTGCTGAGTGCTTTGGGATATGTAACAAAATCGTCAAAGTGTTTTTCCGTCGTGCGTTGCATTATGGGAACATGCTGTGGTGGGTTCTGGTTCACCCAGTCTCATTGAAGTCCATGCAGTACAGTTGTTGAGTGCTTCTGGATATGTAACAAACTCGTGATAGTGATTTTTCGGTCGTGTAGTTTCCAGAATCGCTTCGCATTACTTGAAAACAATAAGATTATGAGCTCGTGATTTCTATCACGCATAGTAATCGTGAGCGTAACCTCTTGAGAGGTTTTTGAAAACCTCGTTGCAATAAGTTTTGAGAATTTCTGACTGCATAACATAAACTGATTTTCAAAGTGTCTGGACACATGACGCGTTTTGTGGAACACAAACGATCACTGCCAGGGATATGATTACACTGGAATGTTACAAGCCACTGGTATCCGTGGAGATGTAGAACTAAAAGTTCTTCATCTCCACGGGATCCAAGATCTGTTTTTGGTTGCAAAGAACGTCTAGCTCGTTGTGCTACAACATACACTGTATACTGTATTGTAATGGAAATAATAAAATAAAATTTGTAATAAATTAATATTAGAATCTGGTATCTTTGTAAATAGTATATGCTATAAAATTCGTTATGCTCAGAATAAAAATTAGAGGATGAGTCTTATCCCCTTGAACAGGAGCCCGTGCCTTGAATAAGAATTCTATAATACAATGAAAAAGTGCATTCACACGTAGTAGTAAGTGTTAACCACATAAACAGCAACATTGACACTGCCACTGGTACTCTTAAAAAAAAAGAACCACAAAGTGTGGTTTTCATTGGCAGGCAGACTATCTTCGCTCTAGGACATACAAACTCGTCTGAGCAAAACTGCTAAGGTTTACGTGTCGCTATCGTAAAACCACAAAGGAGAATCTGTGTTGGCCTGTCTATTGACTTTTCAAAAAGGTAAATCGTTCAAAGACACTCGCCAGAACAAAACTTTAGAGGCTTACGTGCCGCTGTCGTAAAACCACATAGGAGAGTTTGTGTTGGCCTGTCTATTAACTTTTCAAAAAGGTGAATCGCTCAAAGACAAACTCGCCAGAACAAAACTCTAGAGGCTTACGTGCCACTACCGTAAAACCACATAGGGGAGTTTGTGTTGGGCTGTCTATGACCTTTTCAAAAAGCAATATTTGTCTGAAAAAAAAATTCGCGCAGAGGGTTTCACCTGAAAAAAAATTCCTGCACAAGCCGTGAGCGAAAAAAAAAATTCGTGCAAACTGAAAATTCCCCACCCCCCCCCCCCCATCACTTTTCTAATGGTCCGTCCCTTAGGTTCCAGTCTTTCTCTTAAGCATTTCAATATCTTGTTGTATTATCCAACCGTCACTTCTGAGGATGTATGTTGAGGCATACGGAACGTTAAGTCACTAATCAAAGTTTTTACAACATGCGTTGTTTTGTCATGTTTGAAACCGCAGTTTGTATATATTATTTCTGTTAAAGCTGAAATGGCCGAAGAATAAGAGTTTTTACGATTCTACCAAGATCCTGTTTTTGCGGGTGTGGCTTGAAGTGTTTTTCACCCCTAAGAGGTACCAAGATCCTGTTTTGTGGGTGTGGCTTGAAATGTTTTTCACCCCTAAAAGGTACCAAGATCCTGTTTTGTGGGTGTGGCTTGAAGTGTTTGCCACCCCTAAGAGGTACCAAGATCCTGTTTCTGGGTGTGGCTTAAAACCTTTTTCACCCCTGAGAGGAAGCAATTCTACAACAACACATTATAGCGGTTATCAATCACACGCAACCCTCAGCGCCAAAAAAGTCTAGATAAAACCTAAGTTTTGGTGGAGGTTAATCATCTCCGCCTCCTTGCCGACTGTTAGCATTACTATGCAAAATTTACCCGAAGAAAGTGAAACCTTGCAGCGGTTCGCCAACTACATCCGTGAAATCTATAAATGAAAACTTTGTCGCGTTTTTTACGGCCATTCGTATGCATGAATGACCGCGAGAGCTAGGGAATGTGCACGCAAACAAATTATTTCTGCACTTATTTTTCTTGGAGCTTCGGACTGAACAATACTTAAGTCTATATAGGCTCGATTTCCGCCGTTCTCTCGTGTCTGGTCTACCCTCCCAGAGAATTCGGGGAAGGAGCGCGGGCTCCTTTCCTGAACAGCGGCTGGTAATCGAGCCTAAAGTCTATAAAACTTATAACTTATTACCTTATTATAAGGTTTTTAAGACGTTTAGTTCTTGTTCACTCTGTAACCCCAAGACGAATAAGTGCAGAATTAATTTGTTTGTGTGTAGATTTGCTTGCTATCATGGTCATCCATACATGCGAATGAGATGACTGACGAGCACGAAAACTCCAGTTTTGGCGAGACTGTTTTTTTGCTCTGAAGGTCGCGTGTGATTGATAACCACTGTTAACTCCTGTCACATTTTTTCGGCTAAACACTTCAAAAGGTTACACAAAAACTCCCACTGTGAACTTTTGAGGCTAAATAATAATATAATAACTTAGCGCTATTTACATATACTGATAACAGCGTTTTACAACTTAAAATACCACAATAAAATTCAAATTTGAAAAACTAATTACATGTACCGTATTTCCTCGAATGATAGCCGGGGGCGATTATTTCTGTTCTCGCACCAAAAGGAGGCGATTATTTCAAATATTTCTCGCAGGAGGTCGTGCCCTTAATATTTTGCTTTTTTATACCAAGCAATAAAGGAAAAAGTGAAATACCTGAACATTTAATACCATAGAAAAAACGGATCAATATCAGTATCTGGGCAACTGAGCACCTACCCCTCCCCTAACCCAACAGTAACACTAACTTATTAACTTATTATAACATGTTGGGTTAGAGGAGAGGTAGGTGCGCAGTTGCCCAGATACTGACATTGATCCGAAAAACTGTAAAAAAAACCGGTGCTTTTGTAACCATTCAGTCGTGAACAATTAAATGAAAGCTTGTTTGTTACCCAAGATGTCAATTTTTAACTTGAGAGGGAGGGGACAAGAGAAAGCGAAAATGGCGAGTGGGTGGGGAGGGGAACGATTATTCGAGGAAGGCGATTATTGCTGCCGCAGCGAGTGAGCCTGAAGCGAACGAGCGAGGCAGCTCTCTAATCAGCAGAAGATTACATTATTGGGGCTTGCAATCACTGCTTACCAAACGCAAGGAATTGTGGTTATGCGCAAATGGGAGATTTAGGATGCGCAGTGGTATGCACAAGGAATTGTGGTTATGCGCGAACGGAAATATTTTAGGATACGCAGTGATATAGCGCAAGGAATTGTGGGTATGTGCCAATGGATGATTTAGGATGCGCAGTGAAGCATGTGTTTGCTTTTTTCTTAAACTAGTGTCAAATTGTGGTGTGTAAATTGTATGCATCAACTTCATGCATCATGACGAATCGATGGCGAGGCGTGACAACGGTTACCGGTCCAAAGATTACCGATTAGCAATAATCTAATAACATTGAACCACAATCCGAAGAGACTGAAATTCGTTCTACCTTGGTTAGTTGTGTAAAAAAACTCACACAGTTCGAATTACGTTGAAGGATGTGCTGCATTGGCGGTAGCCCTAAGATATCAGCTTACTTTGTATAAATAGCTTAGTTGTGTCTCATTTTTTAAACGACTCCAAAAAAAATAAATAAAAAATCAGCTACGAAGGCAATGCAAAGACTACTGCACAATCACAACAAGAAAGTCAAAATAAACAAGAGCGCGACTTGTGTTGTTTCAAAAACCATGCAACAAAAAAGAATATACGCGCATTTCATGTCGCTCGCCCAAGACAACAGAACATTTATCAAATCACGTCACCTACAACATGTAAATTTGCATACAGACAAGCAAACGAACTTCGTCTGAACAGCTTTTCCATCTCGACTACTTTACTCTCGTTCGAACAGCTAATTCACCTCGACTACTTTACTTGGCGGCGAGATGGTTTTTTGGTGGCGTGTTGGTTGGTGGCGAGATGGTTTCTTGGTGGCGAAACTCCCTGGTGACGAGATGACCGGATACCGTGACAAGGGATCAAGACAATAAAGCACATAAACATACGATTCACATCTACCTCCCCTTTACCAGAAAATCAAAAGGATGGAAATCGCCAGATCTGGCTCATGGCTCGTGTACGACGACCTGACTCACGTCATAACGTTCGTGGCTCATACGGAACACAGGATCAGTAGGAACACAGGATCAGTAGGAACACAGGATCAGTAGGAACACAGGATCAGAAGGAACACAGGATCAGTAGGAACACAGGATCAGTAGGAACACAGG
>JAHPZR010016997.1:12500-15000 GCA_019787425.1 Platygyra sinensis | reverse complement strand
ACAACGTCCCCAGCCAGGGCTCGAACCCGGACCACTCGATCCAGAGACGAGCGCACTAACCATGAGGCCACCGCGCCTCCCACTGAAGATTTAGTTGTACCTTTTATTATATTGAGCCAAAAATATATGACAGGGGATAATGAATTGTTTGGGCTGAATTGGGCTGAATCCTTCTCCATGTAATCGAAAATTTGAATTTACAAGGATTTGTTTCAGAGGCCGGACTGAAATTCGCCATGTAATCAGGCCTTAGTAAATTATTATGTTTAAGTTCCCTTCACTGAAAAGGGGGAGGCTATTTCGCGAGCCTGCGAGCCCGAGCCTCGAGCCGCGAGCCGCGAGCCGCGAGCCGCGAGCCGCGAGCCGCGAGCCGCGAGCCGCGAGCCGCGAGCCTCTTTTTGCGAGCCCCGAAAGATTCCCGCCAAAAAATCCAAAAATGGGCATAATGCCTTAATATGGTATTTATACATGCGGGCTCGACCACCGGAGGAAAATGTTCGGGGCTAACCACGAGTAATATCGGACTGTTACTAGGTTTATTCCTTTTCCGAATTCCTAACATAAGTGAGGAGAAGTACGGCAATGATGAACGGGTTTGTCAAAAATGAAACAGGCAGCAAATATAACTTGGCCAACTCCAGACGGTATCCCGAATACGCTGCAAATATGCTGGTCGGAAGAAACCGACCGAAATTTCAGGAATCTTTGCATTGGCATAATGGCAAACATCTGCACTGTAGCATGGCAAGTCAGGGCATGGAGAGTTTCCTATCTTTTTTTCAGTTCTATGAATTAAGCATGCTTTTGAATTGTCAGATATATTTTCGTACTGTAGCTGCAAGCAAGGTAAATAGAGTGTCGTGACAGCGTGACATTTTGTTATAAGTTGCCATAAACATTGTAATCGGAAACACCAGTGATAGTGGAATGGTTTTATCGAGAGAACACAGAAAATACAGCTGAAAATAGGACTCGTTGTAACACTGGAGGAGAAAGTAAACAAGATCTGGTCGAGTACAAGTGAGTTGTGAGTGAGCTTTTGCTAATCTTCATTAGTTTGAGGGGAGTAGTGATCTTTCTTTAGGCCAAGTAAGTTAATATGCTGACTTTCATCAGGCTAGGCGGACGTGTTTTATCGCCAAACTTTTGAATTGCTCGAAATAAGCAGTCGTCCAGTCCTTCGAGTTTAAAGGGGAACTATTTAAAAAAGGTAAGAGCCTGGTTTCCCGAGGGACAAAACAACGGACAACTGGGAGTCCTGGGAGACAAAAAAAGTAAATTACGAATCTTTCGTTGCGGTAGTCTCCTTCGCAGCCGTCTTTAGGGTCGTCACGCAACGATCCTCCATGACCAAAACTTCGCCTCACATACGAAAATTTGCGAGCCGAGGGAAACTCAGATATCATTAATATCTGAAACCATGAATTGACCTTCAAAATCCGTTCGATGAAATTAACTTTGATACAGCATTGGATACAGCAGAACCAGACTGAAAAACTACTTGCGCGGAATTTTACATGCACGAAAGAAAATCGAAAACTTTTGTTTCTGCAGCCAAGTGTAGCATTTTAATACTGAGTAAGACTTAATCGTTAAATTAAAAACTCAAAAAAGAAAAAAAAAAAAAAAAAACGAAAAAAATGCAGTGGCTCGCAAAATAGGCTCGTGGCTCCGGCTCCGGCTCCGGCTCCGGCTTGCAGGCTCGCACATTAGTTACTCTCCACTGAAAAGGTACTATTGTATGGGGAAAAACATAGTAGAAAATAACTCAAACTAACGTGACTGAATTCCTTTAAGCCATACTTACAACACTTGCACGATCTACCCAGGTTCCTGTGTTGATGTAGAAGATATCTCCATTTTTGGTACACTCAATTTCGTGTGTTTTCCAAGTGTGGGTGTGAGCTAACACAACAACGTCTTCTTCACATCGTGACAGGAAGTCGTCAAATCGTCCCAATGAACCTTTCAGCATGCTGAAAGTCCAGCTCGCACCGAACTGTGTGACAAATTCAGAAAAACAAAATAACATAAGGGTGAGGTACACAAAAAAAACCCTCCCTTCCCTGCAGAGGCTTCAAGGATATTTTTGGCTTTTAGTTCAGTCGCCCTGGGCTATATAGGATTTGTTTCTGGGACTCTGAAACGACACCTTATTCAACTTAGTATCAGAGCAAGTATAATTATATCTCAGGAATGGGGAATTCAAGCCATGTGTGAAAAAAGGAAAGTCAAGCGTAACAGATGTAACCTCATTTGGCATTGCCAGATTTCATACAGTGAGGGCCTGGGTATGAGTCCGTCTATTATGGGATTAACACCACAAGACCCATATATTCAGAAAGAGCACACCGAGCTTTACAAAATTCCTACGTTTTGAGTTAATTGGGCCAATATTGAACAAGATACAGCCATTCAAAAACTTTGCAAAGAAATGTCCATATTCCCGGACAAGTGTCCGGCAATCCATACATTTGTTAGTAGATTTTGAAGTTTTTGA
>JAHPZR010016997.1:0-10000 GCA_019787425.1 Platygyra sinensis | reverse complement strand
CGTACTCCTTGTTACACTTCTCACAATGGATCTGGTACACAGTACCGCATTTCTTGAGATTGACAGTTGTGTCCTTGACACGTACCAATTGTGATCTTAGAGAATTGACGGGCTTATGAATAAGTGTAACCTCGTGTGACTTGAAAGCTCTTTGCAGGCGTTCCGAGATTCCTTTGATGTATGGCGTTGATGCATAGATTTTCTTCTCATTTTGAGGCTCTTCGGTATCTTCTGTTGTAGATTTTGGATGTGGTATTGTTAGCATCCATTCTGGATAGTTATTCATTTTTAGAGCTTGCTTGACGTGCTGTGTTTCTCTAGTTCTGTCATCGTTTTCCGTAACCAAGGTCTGAGCTCTCAACATCAGGGTGTTAACCACAGCTCTTTTGTGTTGTAGATGATGGTTTGATTGGAAGTTTAGGTACTGGTCCGTGTGCGTAGGTTTGCGGTACACGGAGATCTTGGTAGAACCATCTTGGTTAATACTCACACAGGTATCAAGGAAAGGAATCCTGCCATCCTTTTCCTGTTCCGAAGTGAACTGGATATGTTGGTCAATGGAGTTTAGATGTTCTGAGAAGGAATCGATGGCGTTTTCGTGAATCTTGGCCATCGTGTCATCCACATATCGATACCACATAGTTGGAGGGGTGGGGGCGGTGTCCAGAGCTCTGCTCTCAAACTGTTCCATGTAGAGATTGACCACTACCGGGGAAATCGGAGACCCCATGGCGGCTCCTTTCTTTTGTTTGTAGAATTCACCCTGGAATGTGAAGTATGTGCTCGAGAGGCACATCTCTAGTAGAACAGATAATTGGGCGATATCTAACGGGCATCTATCCGGTAAGCTCTGGTCACTTTCCAGTTTGGCTCTGACAACTGGAATGGCTTCGTTGATCAGAATGCTGGTAAACAGTGAGGAAACATCGTATGAAACGAGTTTCTGTCCAGGGGGTACTTCAAGTTCTGCAATCTTGTTGACAAAGTCTTCACTGTTGACGATGTGATGACTGTTGAGGCCAACAAGAGGTTTCATAATCTTAGCAAGGAACTTGGCAGTATCGTACATCACGCTACCAATGCTCGAAACTATTGGCCGTAGCGGTACGTCTTTCTTGTGAATCTTGGGTAGCCCGTAGAACTTTGGGACATTCTCTGTTGTGGGGTACAGTTGATTGTAAAGATAATTAGGGATTCTCTCTTCTTTGCGCCACTCCTTCAAGGTTTGAATGAGTTTGTTTTTGATGGCTCTGGTTGGATCAAATGTCAGTTTTTCATACGTATTGGTATCGTCTAGAAGAGCCTTCACCTTGTTGTGATAATCTTGTTTGTTTAGGATTACCGTAGTGCGCCCTTTGTCCGCTGGTAAGATTACAATTGAATCGTCTTTCGCCAGAGCCTTAATGGCTTCCCTTTCAGCTCTGCTGATGTTTGATCTTGGGGGTTTGCTCTTGCTTACGATTTTAACTACTTCATTTCTCAGGCTCTCGGCTTGGCTTTTATCTTTTAGTTGATTACAGGCCAGTTCAGTGGCTGCCACGATCTCATCAACTGGGATCTTTGATGGAGTTACGCTAAAATTCAGACCTTTCATGAGAACCGAGCGTTCACTATCGGAAAAAGGGCGGTCAGAGAGATTCATAACCCACTTTGTCTGATCAATGTTGGTGTTTCCAATGTTTGTCGTCGGTGATCGAGTTTCTTCTTTGCTCAGTAGGCGCTCAAACTTTTGCCTCTGGCGGCTCTTTGCCATCTCAAAGTGCGACGAATGTGTTTTCTCGAAGAGAGTTAGAATTTGGTTGTTTATCTCTGTTGACACCTTGGATTGTAAACTTGATTTCAGTTCTTTTACGCTCTCCTCGTACTTTCTGATCGTAAAGTCGCATTGTCTTATTCGTTCCTGAAGAAGTTTCTTCTCGGCATTATGAATAATCTTCATGGTCTTAACACCTTTCATACAGGTTCGTAGTTTCAGGCTATTTGGAGTAATGTTATTATATCTGCATCGGATGTTAAAAGTAAGACAAAAGTACTATCAACCGAAGTTAACACCTTCAAACGCAGGATAAAAGAAGCTATTCAAATTAAACTTACGAAACCGGCGTTAAACAGAGACAATGGTTACGAATTAGCAGCTATCTATGACACAATTCTAACCCCCAAGAGGCGTTAAAACCCCTTTTTAAAATTCATCTTTTTAACATTCATATCATTGACTGATAAAGTCCGGTTGAAAAAAACGGACGAAATATCTCACAAGTTTTAACTTTTAGCTCCGAGTTTGTAAAACTTTTATTATGTTTCCGGAGCAGGAAACAAATGTTTTTGAGTGAATATTTATCATTGTTTTCTTGCAATTTTGTGAGTCATATGATCAATTATGTGAATTTCAAACAAAGTAAAGATGTTGAGAAGAACCCAGGACCTACTCAATACAACACTGATCATCATGAACTAATAATTAGTAAGACCTTTTATGCAAAATCACAGCTCAACAATGCAGATGACCTCTCCTATTTCCTCTAAGAATTTGATGCAGTCAAGATTAGGTGAACTTGGTTTACAATCAATTAAATAGATGCTGGCAGTGCAGGTGATTGTTTCTTTAGATCTGTATCACATCAATTATATGTCAATAGCAACCATCATGTATATACGTACTGCTGGGGAGACAAAAAACTTTGAGAGTTTTTTGTCTCTGATTGTGAGTTACGTCAGTATTAGCCTCCACAGAAGAGGGGGGAGGAGTGTGTGAGGTTAACTATATTTATGCAATCCCGTATCCCACTGGGCCCCGGTAAGTTCCACGTAGTGGTTCTAGTTGTAAATTATCTGGTGGCCTACCACTTTCATTTCTTTGTTGGAAAGTTCCCTAAATTCTATAACCTTTCAGGCAGTATGGAAAATAGTTTTCTAGTAGCATCAAATTTATTTAAAGAAAGTGCGATTTGCGGCTTACAGAAAATTCTACTAAATCATTTTCATCAAAACTTTTATATTTGAAGTGCCAGCGTGAATGGTGCTTGCATGCAAAAATTCAAGATAGGTCACCAAGCAAAATTTCGAGCTAGAAACAAATATTTTCTGCTCATTTTATTTCCAGTTAGAGCGATTTTACACAAGATTTAACTTCCAGTCTGCTAATTTTGATTCATTTTGCTGATGCCTCTGTCTTAGTTATGGCGTGTGTAGATTGCGTGCGCATGTGCAGCTAAAAACCCTTTCGAGCCTCCTAAGGTATTGAGCCAAAAAATTCAATGTCATTTAATGTGCACCCCTTAGGTGCTATTTTCAAAATTCCTGATGAACACCACTGTCCTTTTTAATGCAGAGTGCACTATTGGGATGGTTTGGGGGTTGACGCCGCTAAATCACTTTGCACTAAGGCAATAAGGCGTAAACTTTAATGTTTAACTAATTGATTCCAATTATTATTCAAATGTCATACACTGTGCGAATTCTGATTTTCTGATTGGTTGATTTGTACCACGTGACACTGGGTTGTGACGAAACAACCTGCTTGACGTCATTATCGTGGTGTAAATTCAATACACCACTGTCATTACACCATGGCTTCGGCTGACTAAAAGTTTGATGATTTTTGTTTGCAGTGTATTCAATTTGAATAATAAAAATGTTAACACACTCATTGCTCGTGAATTATCGGGATTTACCTGCACTCGTTTACTAACAATGAACTTAAAATTTTCAATACCGCACGAGGCCGACAAGTGCGGTATTGAAATTTCTCGTTTATTGTTAGTGAACTTGTGCAAGTAAATCACGATAATTCACGAGCAATGAGTGCGTTAACCTGTAATTAATTAATTAATTAACCTTGTTTCGATGGGGTAGAGTAGGTACCTTTGATTGCTACGTAAATCGTACTACACTTACATTACTACTCGGGTCCCCTAACCCCACGTTGCCATTATCTCCTGTCTGTCTTCCCCTTTATATTTCATATCTTTCTTTTCGCAAATTGGCTTATTCTACGATAACTTTACATCTTTCGGCCATTTCTTACGCTCACAAAGTCGGTGGATTTTGTGATCCGACCAAATCTTTTTTGATACAAAAGTTATTGACAGCGTTAAGTCGTCAAAGACATTCTGATATTCGTCTGCCCATTACCAGACCAGTGTTGCATGAGCTCGTCCGGTCCCTCGAATACACCAACTCTTCGGCTTTTCAACGCACTCTGTTTTCAGCCATGTTTCTTACTGCCTTTTATGGGCTTTTCCGAATTGGAGAGCTTTCGACCAAGAGTGCTCGCTTTGTGTGTTCAGTTGTCCAATACCGTGATATTCAAATTTTATCGCGTGAGGGCGTCCCATGCACGGTTAAGATCACTATCAGTGATTACAAACATAATTCTGACCACCGGCCATTTGATATCCTAATTACTCGGGATGATTCTGTATCTTTTTGCCCGGTTAAAACCCTTCTCAACTACTGCAAGGTTCGAGGTAATCGTCCTGGCCCCCTTTTCTGTACTTCTGATCAGACCCCTATTTCTGTGTATCAATTTAATACCGAGCTTCTGCGTTGCCTCCAATATTGCGGCTTAGACATAAGTCGATACAAAAACCACAGTTTTCGCATCGGGGGCGCGTGTCACGCTGCCGACAAGGGTTTTTCTGATGCGCAAATTAGAGCTCTTGGTCGATGGAAATCCGACGCCTTTAAGGTTTACCTTCGTTCTGAAAGTATCAATGCCAATTAATTTAATTTTGTTAGTCATTCTCTTCCTGTATTTAGTACGTACTGCCAGCTTCGTAGGTCAGACAAGGGCTGCTATGTTGCTGTCTTCAACTGTATGTCCACTAAAGTAGGACAGTCAGGGGCTGCTACTTTACGGCCTTTTTTCAATTTGCAGTTTTCAACCACTTACACAAGTATTCCGAGATTTATAAGGGGGTGCTATAATATTACTTTTGTCATCTGCAATATTTAGAACTGGAAACTTACTGAAGTTGGTCAGACAGGAGCTGCGACTTCACTTTCATTCTTATATCACCTGAGTTTTAAATATTGTTGTTTAGTTTGTCCGGGCCTTCGCCTGTTGGTGAAGTCGGTCAGACAGGGGCTGCGGCTTTACTAGCTCCCTTAGGTCCTAACGTAATTTAACTTCTAGATGATATATTATTTTGCTAAATAATTAGTTGCACGTGCTCTTAACTTTGCATTGAAGCCGGTCAGGCAAGGGCTGCGGTTTCACGCTTGCCTGTTAACACTAAACAGGCCTGTTGCTAGCAATTTCTATATGTCATTAGGCATAACATCAATATTAAGTCTCTTGTTATTCATCTTATTCCGCCACGCTAACTCTGCTTCTGTCTTGGTGGGGCTGCCACAAACGGTGGCATGTGGCGTCTTTTTCGCCCCACCTTTGCTGAACAATGGAAATCTTATAGATTTAATGTGTTGCCACAATTAATTGTCCTGGGTCATATTAAACACGCCACCTGTGTGGCCAAATTCATCCAACTCATGTGTTTAGATTTATTGCGCATTCTTCAGCAAACTAGTGCGACTGCAAGCAGAGTTAGCGTTCCGTAGATATAGAGTCATGCATCGATATAAAACCAAACATTATGTTCACGCATAATGTTATTTATGTCGAGCCATGACAGTCACGCAATGGTCTGTAACCTGGTTTATGTCAACTATCACCCCGGGTGATAGAGGGGGCGTTCCCTCGAGGATAAAAGATATTTCTCTTGAGCAACTCGCCCTTCTTCCCTTGGCCCTCGTACCGTTGGTATCTCGAAAGGAAAACATTTTTCCCGCCCCCCCCATCCCCTGTTACTAGACATCAGATTGTTCTTTTACATTTAGAAATGTGGGTGCGTCTTTTTCGCCCCACCTTTGCTGAACAATGGAAATCTTATAGATTTAATGTGTTGCCACAATTAATTGTCCTGGGTCATATTAAACACGCCACCTGTGTGGCCAAATTCATCCAACTCATGTGTTTAGATTTATTGCGCATTCTTCAGCAAACTAGTGCGACTGCAAGCAGAGTTAGCGTTCCGTAGATATAGAGTCATGCATCAATATAAAAGCAATTTGCTCGAAGCGCAGGTTGATTAGCATTAGTGTTAACTTTGTGTTAGGTAAATGATACATTTCATACACAACTATACACGAACATTAAGTGCTTTTCCTTGTGGTTGAACACAGCATGTATAAAATGCATGTGCTCTAACATTGTCAGCATGATATATTCCGTTCTCGAGTTCAGATTCATGCGTGCGATACCACACTCTCGTCTTAACAGGCGAAAGCAGTTATATTTCAGGTAATATGAGTTCTCGCTTTTAGTGCTTTTGGAATCATCCCTAGCTCGGTTCAAAAATGTTGTGCGCTGTTTTCAAACTATTTTGTGTTTTCTGAGCTTTAAGCAGGGAAACGAATGGATCTCCTCAGCCACTTGTTTGTTTTCTCCCCTATGAAAGAGAACAAGAAGTTCACAGATTTATTCACCCGAAACATTTCCAAGTTAGCGGCATTAAAATTAGTAATGTCGTGACAAAAGAAACTTCTCAAATATTGCTGCAGACACTGTGGCACTTACAGAAACCGCAAATAAATTTAGTCAGTCATTGAGGGGACTCATTCACAAATGTAGGATATAATATCGGTCAAGTTGAAACGCTTCTCAGTTGTATTAATCGATATCATTGTGTATTTTGAACTGGTTTACTGTTAACACCAATGGTGGCAACCTGATAAGAATGTACTATTCTGAGACACCGCGCGACTATTTGATAATTACATTAGTAATTGTTTATTGATGATATGAACATTTTTGGACAAAATCATTCCTCTTCCATTTTTTTCATAAGTTAATAACATTAATTCATTTTTCTCCAGCAGGAAAAAAAGTGAGCATATCTTCCTTTGTATGTTTTTGAGAAAACAAGGGTACCATGTTACAAACTTTGCGAAAAAAACAAAAGTATCAAGTTACAAATGTTGGCGTTGAAAAAAATAAAATTATCACATTTGCTAGTTCAATGTATTAATGAATTTCAAATGAACAAAATTCAACGTAAAACACCACAGTAAAATTTAAAACCATCTTGTCAAACAGTAGTTGTAAGTTATTTTTGGGTCTTGAACTAACAAGTTACATACAGGAAGCAGATGACTCAAAACATACTGACAGTCCTGCTAACAGTCTGCACTATCTGAGATTGTCTCACTAGTTATATAGAAGTATCCCTGGGGAGATTAATGGCTTGTGCAAACCCTCCCAAAATACCACACACTGTTGGGCCCAACATGCTGTGTGTAGGCTGCTGACAGTCTGGCTTTGGATAGTCAAAGTACAATCTATCAACAATGCTGTGAGTAACAGTGGGATGAGACTGGAGCAAGAAAGAAAAGGCAAAAAAGAAACCAGGGAGATTCACTTCAGGTTTCGTCAATCTTGCTGTGCCCCGCATTAACTTAAGCTCCCGACTACTAGAACAAGAATGCCAGCAGTCTGTGTGCATTTGAACACTGTATTGGAAGTTGTTGGCAGTTGTAAATACAACATCCTACAATTGCTTACAACTACTAACAACACCCAACATGGTGTTCAAATACACCCAGTATGTCAGACCCAGATTCCCAAAGTTGAATGTTGATGGCCAACAAAAAGGAAAGCATTTGTACGGGCCTCAAGAAAGCTTTCCTGCATCTTTTTTTTTTTTTCAATTATGTCCCGATGAAGCAGCTCAGTTTAATAGTAATGATAATGATAATGATAATGATAGTGATAATAATAATTTTATTGGGCTCATTAAAATTCTTCATCCACATTGTCAAAAAGAGCACACCGAGATTCACAAAATCCCCAAGTTTGGTATTGATCAGGCTAGTTTTGACTGAGATACAGTGATTTAAAAAAGTCAAAATTAACAAAGAAATGTATGGTCATCCTGACGCTGAGTCGGACAGTGTCCAGATGGCCATACATTTCTTTTAAATTTGGACATTTTCAAATGGCTCTATCTCAGTCAAAACTAGCCTGATCAATACCAAACCTGGGGATTTTGTAAAGCTTGGTCTGCACTTTAAGACTATGTGGATCAATAGTTGCTAATCCCATAATTTACAGACTCGTACCCAGTCCTTCACAGTTTGAAATCAGGCAATGGAAACCAAAATATTACAATAGTTTATCTTAGGTTCAGTTACATGTAAACAATGTTATATACAGTGAAATTTCTGCAAAATAAAAGATGGAAACATATGAAAGAATCAAGGAAAAGCTGAAGGTTTTGTTAATGTTGATGTGTTAAATTCAAGCAGTTACTTTTCTCTTTGATGCACATGTTAAATGATGGTGAAATTGTTCTTATTGGAGATTTTAACCTGAATTATTTGAACCCGACTTCTGCGACAAAGCATTTTCAGCAAACAACAAAATCTTTTCATCTGAAACAAACAATTACAAAGCCCACTCGAATCACTGAGGAGACTAGAACTTTAATTGACCTATTTCTAACATCAAGACCAGAACTGTACACTTGCGGTGTTATTCCAATCGGCTTCTCTGATCACTGTGCTATCTTCGGAGTCAGAAAACTCCACAACATCAAGCGCCCTCCGCCTAAAATTATTCAGAGCAGAAATTACAAAAACTATGACCCTGCATTCTTTAGTGAAGATTTGAATAAGATCCCTTGGGATATTCTCGAAATGGAATCGACGTCAAATGAAGCTTGGATTGTTTTCAAAGATCTTTTTTTGACAGTTGCTGACAAACATGCGCCTGTTGCCACGCGAAGAGTTCGCGGGTTTTCAGTTCCATGGCTAACACCAAGTATAAAAGAATTAATGACAGAAAGGGATTACCATCACAAAAAAGCGATCAGAACAAATCAAGAACTGCATTGGAGCAAATACAAGCGCTTACGTAACACCGTTAGCAAGAAAATGAAGAAAGCGAAATCGGATTATTATTCTTCTCGCTTAACAGAAACCCAAGACCCAAAAACAATGTGGAAAATCCTGAAAGAAATCATGCCAAACAAGAAAACTGCCGTTGCGCCAAAAACCGGCAGTTTGTCTGCATTAAAGTTCAATCACTTCTTCACTTCCATCGCCGGCAAACTGTGTGAACGTTTTCGACTAAGTACTTTCACAAAGCCACAAACACCAAGAGTAAACAACAAATTTTCTTTGGAAGAAGTGAACGAAAAGTTTGTCTGTGATGAACTGAAGAGACTAAAATCAAAGAAAGCCACTGGTCTAGATGGAATGTCTGCAAGACTTTTAAAGGATGCAGCTCCTGTGATAGCTAAACCCATTACTTACATCATTAATTTGACTATTTTAACTGGTGAAATTCCACCAGAACTCAAAGAAGCGAAAGTTACGCCTATATTCAAAAACGGTAAAAGAACCGAAGAAAGTAATTATAGGCCTATATCCGTGTTGCCCCTAGTCTCCAAGGTTATGGAGCGTGCAATCCAAGTACAGCTTGTGAAATTTCTTGAAGCAAACGAAGTTCTGTCAGCGTACCAATCTGGATTCCGAAAAGGACATTCTACCGAAACTGCTGTGACTTATCTCACTGATCAGATTTTGGAACACATGGATAATCAACAAATGACTGGCTCCGTCTTCATTGATCTAAAGAAGGCTTTCGACCTAGTTGATCATAACTGTCTGTTACAGAAGTTAGAGCACTATGGTGTCAGAGGGAAAAGTCTCACATGGTTCCAGAACTACCTAGGATCTCGTACACAACGAGTACGATTTGGACAGGACTTGTCACCAAGCCTCCCCATTGAGTATGGTGTTCCACAGGGATCCCTGCTGGGACCACTGCTTTTCGTTATACACATCAATGACTTGCCAAGCTGTCTCAAAAACACGCACATCAGTATGTATGCTGATGATACAGTCATCTATTATTCGGGTGCAAACCCAAAGGAGATAAAGAAGGCCCTACAAGAAGACTTAGAGCGGGTTGTAACTTGGATGGAAATAAATCGAC
>JAHPZR010016996.1:20000-26328 GCA_019787425.1 Platygyra sinensis | reverse complement strand
TGTCTATTGACTTTTCAAAAAGGTAAATCGTTCAAAGACACTCGCCAGAACAAAACTTTAGAGGCTTACGTGCCGCTGTCGTAAAAACCACATAGGGGAGTTTGTGTTGGCCTGTCTATTAACTTTTCAAAAAGGTGAATCGCTCAAAGGACAAACTCGCCAGAACAAAACTCCAGAGGCTTACGTGCCACTACCGTAAAACCACATAGGGGAGTTTGTGTTGGGCTGTCTATGACCTTTTCAAAAAGCAATATTTGTCTGAAAAAAAAATTCGCGCAGAGGGTTTCACCTGAAAAAAAAATTCCTGCACAAGCCGTGAGCGAAAAAAAAAATTCGTGCAAACTGAAAATTCCCCTTACCCCCCCCCCCCCCCCCCATCACTTTTCTAATGGTCCGTGCCTTAGGTTCCAGTCTTTCTCTTAAGCATTTCAATATCTTGTTGTATTATCCAACCGTCACTTCTGAGGATGTATGTTGAGGCATACGGAACGTTACAGTCACTAATCAAAGTTTTTACAACATGCGTTGTTTTGTCATGTTTGAAACCGCAGTTTGTATATATTATTTCTGTTAAAGCTGAAATGGCCGAAGAATAAGAGTTTTTACGATTCTACCAAGATCCTGTTTTTGCGGGTGTGGCTTGAAGTGTTTTTCACCCCTAAGAGGTACCAAGATCCTGTTTTGTGGGTGTGGCTTGAAATGTTTTTCACCCCTAAAAGGTACCAAGATCCTGTTTTGTGGGTGTGGCTTGAAGTGTTTGTCACCCCTAAGAGGTACCAAGATCCTGTTTTCTGGGTGTGGCTTCAAACCTTTTTCACCCCTGAGAGGAAGCAATTCTACAACAACACATTACAGCGGTTATCAATCACACGCAACCCTCAGCGCCAAAAATCTAGATAAAACCTAAGTTTTGGTGGAGGTTAATCATCTCCGCCTCCTTGCCGACTGTTAGCATTACTATGCAAATTTACCCGAAGAAAGTGAAACCTTGCAGCGGTCCACCCGTAAAAAGTATTATTTTACTTTCGGCATATGTAAGGCTAGTTCGCCAACTACATCCGTGAAATCTATAAATGGAAAACTTTGTCGCGTTTTTCACGGCCATTCGTATGCATGAATGACCCCGAGAGCTAGGGAATGTGCACGCAAACAAATTATTTCTGCACTTATTTTTCTTGGAGCTTCGGACTGAACAATACTTAAGTCTATATAGGCTCGATTTCCGCCGTTCTCTCGTGTCTGGTCTACCCTCCCCGAGAATTCGGGGGAGGAGCGCGGGCTCCTTTCCTGAACAGCGGCTGGTAATCGAGCCTAAAGTCTATAAAACTTATAACTTATTACCTTATTATAAGGTTTTTAAGACGTTTAGTTCTTGTTCAGTCTGTAACCCCAAGACGAATAAGTGCAGAACTAATTTGTTTGTGTGTAGATTTGCTTGCTATCATGGTCATCCATACATGCGAATGAGATGACTGACGAGCACGAAAACTCCAGTTTTGGCGAGACTGTTTTTTTTTGCTCTGAAGGTCGCGTGTGATTGATAACCACTGTTAACTCCCGTCACATTTTTTCGGCTAAACACTTCAAAAGGTTACACAAAAACTCCCACTGTGAACCTTTTGAGGCTAAATAATAATATAATAACTTAGCGCTATTTACATATACTGATAACAGCGTTTTACAACTTAAAATACCACAATAAAATTCAAATTTGAAAAACTAATTACATGTACCGTATTTCCTCGATGATAGCCGGGGGCGATTATTTCTATTCTCGCACCAAAAGGAGGCGATTATTTCAAATATTTCTCGCAGGAGATCGTGCCCTTAATATTTTGCTTTTTTATACCAAGTAATAAAGGAAAAAGTGAAATACCTGAACATTTAATACCATAGAAAAAACGGATCAATATCAGTATCTGGGCAACTGAGCACCTAACCCAACAGTAACACTAACTTATTAACTTATTATAACATGTTGGGTTAGAGGAGAGGTAGGTGCGCAGTTGCTCAGATACTGACATTGATCCGAAAAAATGTAAAAAAACCCGGTGCTTTTGTAACCATTCAGTCGTGAACAATTAAATGAAAGCTTGTTTGTTACCCAAGATGTCAATTTTTAACTTGAGGAGGGGACAAGAGAAAGCGAAAATGGTGAGTGGGTGGGGAGGGGAACGATTATTCGAGGAAGGCGATTATTGCTGCCGCAGCGAGTGAGCCTGAAGCGAACGAGCGAGGCAGCTCTCTAATCAGCAGAAGATTACATTATAGGGGCTTGCAATCACTGCTTACCAAACGCAAGGAATTGTGGTTATGCGCGAACGGAAATATTTTAGGATGCGCAGTGATATGGCGCAAGGAATTGTGGGTATGTGCCAATGGATGATTTAGGATGCGCAGTGAAGCATGTGCTTGCTTGTTTCTTAAACTAGTGTCAAATTGTGGTGTGTAAATTGTATGCATCAACTTCATGCATCATGACGAATCGATGGCGAGGCGTGACAACGGTTACCGGTCCAAAGATTACCGATTACCAATAATCTAATAACATTGAACCACAATCCGAAGAGACTGAAATTCGTTCTACCTTGTTTAGTTGTGTAAAAAACTCACACAGTTCGAATTACGTTGAACGATGTGCTGCATTGGCGGTAGCCCTAAGATATCAGCTTACTTTGTATAAATAGCTTAGTTGTGTCTCATTTTTTAAACAACTCCAAAAAAAAAAAATAAAAAATCAGCTACGAAGGCAATGCAAAGACTACTGCACAATCACAACAAGAAAGTCAAAATAAACAAGAGCGCGACTTGTGTTGTTTCAAAAACCATGCAACAAAAAAGAATATACGCGCATTTCATGTCGCTCGCCCAAGATAACGGAACATTTATCAAATCACGTCACCTACAACATGTAAATTTGCATACAGACAAGCAAACGAACTTCGTCTGAACAGCTTTTCCATCTCGACTACTTTACTCTCGTTCGAACAGCTAATTCACCTCGACTACTTTACTTGGCGGCGAGATGGTTTTTTGGTGGCGTGTTGGTTGGTGGCGAGATGGTTTCTTGGTGGCGAGTTGGTTGGTGGCGAAACTCCCTGGTGACGAGATGACCGGATACCGTGACAAGGGATCAAGACAATAAAGCACATAAACATACGATTCACATCTACCTCCCCTTTACCAGAAAATCAAAAGGATGAAAATCGCCAGATTGGGCTCATGGCTCGTGTACGACGACCTGACTCACGTCATAACATGAATTGTCATAAAACAGTAGGAACACAGGAACGACGACCTGTAGGAACACAGGATCGTTAGGAACACAGGATCAGTAGGAACACAGGATCAGTAGGAACACAGGATCAGAAGGAACACAGGATACGTAGGAACACAGGATCAGTAGGAACACAGGATCAGTAGGAACACAAGATCTGTAGGAACACAGGATCAGTGGGAACACAGGATCAGTAGAAGATATTGTAGGCTGCTTTTAATTTGCTGTGGAATTGATTAAGCCGGGTTTAATGAAACTTTCTTTGCCGAGGTTCTTTAAACCCTTTGCCGAATTCATCGTTTACTCGCATTTTTCGGAGAATTTGTTTGTATGTTTTATATTCAGTTACGATGATAAACCACAATACTAGAATACTACTTCAAAATAAGCGTATGATTTCTACCAATACGGAAATAGCCTTCAAAACAGCAGTTTTCTCACCGCGAGGCTCAGTAATGTAAATGTTATGCAAATCTTACTTATAGTGGACATGCACTTAGCTATACAAGCACTTTGCGCCGTTTACAGGCATGCCACTGAAACAAGGGAAATGTCAGTCAATATCTGACACAGACCTCAGCTAGTGCCAATGATCACCGCATTCCGTTTTTTCATTCCTTCATTGGTTAGCAAATCATTAACTAATGATACTGATTCAATCAACAAGCTAACAGTGTTATTTGAACACATATTAATGTGGATCTAAAAGGCTTGATAAAGTGTTAAGAGAAGACCAGTCAATTAGGGGCTTAAGGACGTTCTGTATCGAGAGAGGAAACCGGACAAACCGGTTCCACTAAAACTAACAGAATGACCATAAATCGGCTCAAAGACCACACAGGAGGAAAAAAAAACACTCAACTAAACTAAGGTAAGACGATTTTTATTTAAATCGCTACATTTTTCATCAGTTACAGAAACAATCGTTATTTTCCCCATAAAAATCCTTATAAATATGCAAATCGCTCGAATCACGTAACAATGCAAAGCAGCTCATATATATTGAGCTTGGGCTACCTGTGTTCCTACATTGATTTTTTGTTCACTTTTGGACAATGTGGAGATAATTGTAACTAAAATCTCCTCCTGAAAAGAAAAGTAGGGATCACCGAACGCCCAAGATCGTTAAATCCAAGCAAAGCTATAGCAATGGCCATCTGCCCTACCATTGTTCATTTTAGTAATAAGCGCGCGTGAGATGCATGACGTGGCATGTGAATTTGCGTGCACAGTAAGGATGCGCTGAAACAATTAGCACGAATGTCCTTAATAAAGCCACAATCTATTTTGCTGAAGGTTACAAAATAAAAAAAATTACGCACACAACTTGTCACAGTTTAGATCAGACACCATTTTGCCAAGCTTGCGATATTTCCACTAGTACTTTTTCTGGCCAGAATCCTGCTCGGGAAAAGCACTGTAGAAGTACAATCACATTCTAGGACTTCGACACTGCGGGCAATGTTACATCATCAGTTATTGGGGTGAAAGAGCGATGCAATTTACGGCGAATGGTGGTGGTTCATGCCATGTTTGAATCAAAATGGCGTCAAAAACTGTGACAGATGTAAAATCTAATCTATGAAGCCTAAGAACTTCTTATGTTAATTCTCAGAAGCGTCACTTATAGTAAGCTGTATTATAGCAACATTGAAATCAAACAAACTTGTATCTTTCACACGTCATTTCATCTCCCAAATGTAATCAAGTGTTAACACATGCGCAATGAGTAGTCACAGGAGCTAATATACTTTGGCCAGGCCTTTTTCAACCACGAGTCGAGCCTGCCCTTCCGAGCCAAATTTCCAACCTCTTCGTGATCGCGAAACAGAACAAAAAATTGAAACGGAATTTAGAAGAAACTGGATTTTGTTGAAACCGACTAGAGTGGAAGGAGTGGAGTAACCTCCCCAGATCGCTCCACAAACCTTATACAAGCGTTTCGTTTGCGTTTCAGTCAGTTGAGCCAAACACTTTACCACAGCATGCTACAGATTAATGACGTCATACGCGCGAGAAAACGAAGTAAGGATTGACCACTGGATGAAACGAGAGTACCATTCTTTTTATTGGCTTGAGCACGAAGTGCGCTTTCCGCTAAATATTGTTTCTAGTTACTGCCATGGTTTATATCAACGCGACCTCTCTCGTGCCTTCAAATGAGGGAGTTGTCACCTAGCTTATCATTACGCGAATTCCAATTTATTGAAAGTAATTCACGTTTGTAAATTAAAAAATAAATTTAAAACTGTTCTAACGTACCACGTGGACGTCTAACACTCGAACTAACATCACCTTAACAGAAAACATCTGACTCTAATTAGTCACTAGAGGGAGGACTTACGATTAAACTGCACTGGTCCCCCTCCCCCCCCCCCCCCCTTACAAAAGATCTCTAGTACGCTGACAACAGTTTACAGCATTTCTACTTTGAAAGATCATTACTAACAGTCTTTTATACGTTGTTACCTTAATAATGGTTTCAAAGGAATACTCAATCACTGATTAAAGGGAACCTCCACTATTACAGCAAGTTGGCTTTGAACTGTTTGAAGTCATTACTGCATCTCCCATTTCACTGGACAAGTTGAAAATAACATTCAAGAGTAACAAAAATTGAGTTAATGTTATCGCCTAATTTCGCTTTTAAATTTCCCGTGCACCGCCATTTTGAATTTTGTACAAACGCCATGTGGTTGCCGCTATTGTTAAGAAGCACGGCATCTTTCATGTGAAACAATTGGGCAACCATATGACCTCATGAAATCCAAGATGGCGGCGCGCGGGAAATTTAAAAGCAAATATAGGTAATAGGCAAATCCTGTTTTGCTTGACACTGATACCTCATCGCTGGGCTTTCAACTGAAATTTGAAATAGGACAGTATTTCCTACGATGAAACGTCCGTTTGCTTTGCGAGTAGAGGTTTCCTTTCACGAATTGAGAATTTTCTCCCGACATGACAGGTTACCATAGCAACAGTACAAGCGATTACAAACACCCCTAATCAAAAGCTCTAAGGAATAACAACTAATTTATTGGCAATGCAATA
>JAHPZR010016996.1:0-12500 GCA_019787425.1 Platygyra sinensis | reverse complement strand
AGAGTAGGTACCTTTGATTGCTACGTAAATCGTACTACACTTACATTACTACTCGGGTAATATCTCAAAACTATATATGGTCCCAATATTCTCTTGTTATCCTAGTGGTACTGTTCTCTTAACAACAAAAGCAATTTGCTCGAAGCGCAGGTTGATTAGCATTAGTGTTAACTTTGTGTTAGGTAAATGATACATTTCATACACAACTATACACGAACATTAAGTGCTTTTCCTTGTGGTTGAACACAGCATGTATAAAATGCATGTGCTCTAACATTGTCAGCATGATATATTCCGTTCTCGAGTTCAGATTCATGCGTGGGATACCACACTCTCGTCTTAACAGGCGAAAGCAGTTATATTTCAGGTAATATGAGTTCTCGCTTTTAGTGCTTTTGGAATCATCCCTAGCTCGGTTCAAAAATGTTGTGCGCTGTTTTCAAACTATTTTGTGTTTTCTGAGCTTTAAGCAGGGAAACGAATGGATCTCCTCAGCCACTTGTTTGTTTTCTCCCCTATGAAAGAGAACAAGAAGTTCACAGATTTATTCACCTGAAACATTTCCAAGTTAGCGGCATTAAAATTAGTAATGTCGTGACAAAAGAAACTTCTCAAATATTGCTGCAGACACTGTGGCACTTACAGAAACCGCAAATAAATTTAGTCAGTCATTGAGGGGACTCATTCACAAATGTAAGATATAATATCGGTCAAGTTGAAACGCTTCTCAGTTGTATTAATCGATATCATTGTGTATTTTGAACTGGTTTACTGTTAACACCAATGGTGGCAACCTGATAAGAATGTGCTATTCTGAGACACCGTGTGACTATTTGATAATTACATTAGTAATTGTTTATTGATGATATGAACATTTTTGGACAAAATCATTCCTCTTCCATTTTTTTCATAAGTTAATAACATTAATTCATTTTTCTCCAGCAGGAAAAAAAGTGAGCATATCTTCCTTTGTATGTTTTTGAGAAAACAAGGGTACCATGTTACAAACTTTGCGAAAAAAAACAAAAGTATCAAGTTTCAAATGTTGGCGTTGAAAAAAATAAAATTATCACATTTGCTAGTTCAATGTATTAATGAATTTCAAATGAACAAAATTCAACGTAAAACACCACAGTAAAATTTAGAACCATCTTGTCAAACAGTAGTTGTAAGTTATTTTTGGGTCTTGAACTAACAAGTTACATACAGGAAGCAGATGACTCAAAACATACTGACAGTCCTGCTAACAGTCTGCACTATCTGAGATTGTCTCACTAGTTATATAGAAGTATCCCTGGGGAGATTAATGGCTTGTGCAAACCCTCCCAAAATACCACACACTGTTGGGCCCAACATGCTGTGTGTAGGCTGCTGACAGTCTGGCTTTGGATAGTCAAAGTACAATCTATCAACAATGCTGTGAGTAACAGTGGGATGAGACTGGAGCAAGAAAGAAAAGGCAAAAAAGAAACCAGGGAGATTCACTTCAGGTTTCGTCAATCTTGCTGTGCCCCGCATTAACTTAAGCTCCCGACTACTAGAACAAGAATGCCAGCAGTCTGTGTGCATTTGAACACTGTATTGGAAGTTGTTGGCAGTTGTAAATACAACATCCTACAATTGCTTACAACTACTAACAACACCCAACATGGTGTTCAAATACACCCAGTATGTCAGACCCAGATTCCCAAAGTTGAATGTTGATGGCCAACAAAAAGGAAAGCATTTGTACGGGCATCAAGAAAGCTTTCCTGCATCTTTTTTTTTTTCAATTATGTCCCGATGAAGCAGCTCAGTTTAATAGTAATGATAATGATAACGATAATGATAATGATAACGATAATGATAATGATAACGATAATGATAGTGATAATAATAATTTTATTGGGCTCATTAAAATTCTTCATCCACATTGTCAAAAAGAGCACACCGAGATTCACAAAATCCCCAAGTTTGGTATTGATCAGGCTAGTTTTGACTGAGATACGGTGATTTAAAAAAGTCAAAATTAACAAAGAAATGTATGGCCATCCTGACGCTGAGTCGGACAGTGTCCAGATGGCCATACATTTCTTTTAAATTTGGACATTTTCAAATGGCTCTATCTCAGTCAAAACTAGCCTGATCAATACCAAACTTGGGGATTTTGTAAAGCTTGGTCTGCACTTTAAGACTATGTGGATCAATAGTTGCTAATCCCATAATTTACAGACTCGTACCCAGTCCTTCACAGTTTGAAATCAGGCAATGGAAACCAAAATATTACAATAGTTTATCTTAGGTTCAGTTACATGTAAACAATGTTATATACAGTGAAATTTCTGCAAAATAAAAGATGGAAACATATGAAAGAATCAAGGAAAAGCTGAAGGTTTTGTTAATGTTGATGTGTTAAATTCAAGCAGTTACTTTTCTCTTTGATGCACATGTTGTTCAAGCAAAATGACTGCCTCCATTGTTAATGTGAAATTATAAAGCATATAACGATTTTACATAAAAGAGTCTGCATACGAGTCAAGCAGCCTTTCAGGACTGTAGTATATCTGGTTTATTTCTGTAGCATGGAGCAGCCAGGAGTATTTCTATCCCCCCTCCTTTACTCATGTTGCATGAATATATGATCACCTGCGCATATTTACAAAAATGAATTATAAAACAAATAAAAACTAAAAAGTATAAAAGTGTAAAATGCACTAAAAATTACAATAAAAGCTCGATAAATAAAGATTAAAAACTAAATAACTGCAGATAGATGCATATAAATAGATAAATAATCAGTTAAAAAAAAACAGAAATGCCGTTAAAAACAGCATTAAATTGTTACCTTATCGATGGCACGTTTGAAGAAAGGGTATTTGAACACGTTTGCCATCCTGATCCCCTTGTCCTTGTCCAAGAGGATGTACTCATCCTTAGAAATACTTCTGCCCAGTACTCTTTCCATCAAGGACCTGGAAAACTTTTCCTGCACAAAGGACTTGGACAGTATTTCCATGATGAAAGATGATGATAAATGGGATTTGAGCTTGCTCAATAACTCGGATACAATTTGCATAAGAACCTGTAAAAGAGAACCAGTTAATATTGGTCTGTGGATAGTGAATTATTTTCAGCCAAATCCTAAAAGCAGCCCTTAAACATGGAGCGATCCTATATAACAAGGCTGAGGTGTTCAGCCTGTCAATCACAAATCCCAATGGACGGCCAATGATCCCATTTGATTGGTTTATTCACTGAAGTCTAATTTTAGTGAGTTGCCACAGGATTCTGTTTTTCTGCCGGTTTTCTGCGGTTCAGAAATAAATTTGAAAACTAAAATTCGTAAAAAATACAAACAGACTGCGAAGGTAATATATTTTATCTACGGTAATATGGTCATTCTTGAGCCAGTTTTCTAATAGAGGTTCCGTAAGCTCAACATTAGCTGCTGTTGTACTCTTGCAGCTAAAATTCAGTCGACCTTTTACGAACGTAAACAGTTGCTTTATGGCATTCAGCCTTGAGTCTTCCATTTCGTTTCCAACTTCAATATTCAGATCAGGCCAAATCTCACTTTGCCATTTTTCAAGTTCTGTTGTGTCTTTGTTGTACTTGTTGTTTCTAATTTCTTTGCTCTGAATATGGAACAGTTTGAGGAATAACTCAGTGTTGTTCAATTTGCACTTTGTTTGCACCATCATAATGTTCATAAACCTGAAAATTATAATTTTAAATATCCCACGAAAATCCGTCTGTATTCACAGGCTAACCAAAATCACCTCTTACGAGGTTTTGTTTTGTTCTCAGCATGCCGAGATAAATGGAAACAGATAGCTTGCAGGCATCAGCTTTGTTACTTTACTTAGCGGCGAAATTTGAATGTCCGCATGCAGCGACAAAGATAATTCAATGTTTTTGGTCTTCCAAAGCCACCATCTATATAGTGTCCGTGTAAATATAATTTTTACTTTCGCTGCAATTTTAGTATTTACCTTATATTATTCTTCGTAAATGACTCCGTTGGTTTGACGAAAAAAACACTATTTCTCCATGACTTCTATGTAATATGCGACCGTTATTCTGGCTTTCCACCATTGCACAGGAAAGCCAACAAAGTGCTTCAAGGGGGCCTGTCCTTGCCTTTTATAGGATCGCTCCGTGTTTAAACAAAGGTGTCAGAAAGTTGCTGAGAAATACATAGACAATTTTGTTTTATTAACTGGGCTGATATGTGAATTGGCCACCATAAAGAGATTCGAAAGCTGACATTTCGAGTGATAGCCCTTCATAGAAGCGAATCTCCGACGAAGGGCTAACGCTCAAAACGTCAGCTTTTGAATCTCTTTATGGTGGAGAATTCACATTATCAACCCAGTTGATAAAAACCATTGAAAATTGTCTTGTAACACTCCCCACCGACGCAGCATCACAGTTTCTTTAGAAACTTACCCCTTTTATTCATGAGAATTACATAGATTGGGGTTTCAGAGCCTGTGAGCAGGTTCACCTTTGAGTCACACGTGCTATCTGGCTGGAAGGAGTCTGGTGAAGAGGCTACACTGTGCATGCTTGTGCTAACGCATGAGACTGCTCGCAGGCTAGCTTTCAAATGTCTTAATGCATTTTAGAATTTCAGGTTAAGGTTTGTGTCTGCCAGAAGGTGTCAAATGGCAGCAGATTTCCTTTATCTTCCTTTCAGAAAGAGCTCAGCAAGTTCTAAGACATCTCAAACCCATCCAACATGTTTCTACAAAGAAGGATGCTTTTCTGATTTTCTGCCCCAAAATAACCCAAAATCTAAACATAATTAATGACTAGATAGTTCTCCAGCAGAAGGTTTTGAAGCTATTCAAAAACTTGCAGTTCATGTTTGATAACACCCCAGGGGGGAGGGGGGGAGGTACTTAACAAATTTTAATACAGGGAGGCTCCGCCCCGAGGTCCAACCCCTAACCCTTTTATATACCATTTTGGCAGAAAAGGTACCCCTTTTATATATCTTTTATTGAAGAAAGGTACCCCTTTCACATACCTAATTTAGGAAGTCTTGTTCTCATTTTCATGTAGTCCTTAACAAATAAACCAATACAGCCATAAGGGGCATCTATTTGAAATATTGTAATTAAAGGCCCTCTTAAATACCTAAATCACTGATTACCTCAGCTTGTGAAACCCATACCCTTTTATATACCTGAAACATGAAAAAAAGGTACCCCTTTTGGGCGGAGCCTCCCTGTATGGGCCACTATAGGGAGTAGCCCCCCCCCCCCCGTGATAACACTCTCCTCACTTGTGTCATGTTGATCAGTTAACTTTTCGCACACCTGCTCATTTATTAAACTATGCTTCAAACAAGCGCAAGGTGTATTATTTAGCTCTTATTAATCGAGCAGGAGGTCTGTATGGGAGAATCTTGACCACGGTTATCATCAGGCTTTTTGGCACTTCTGTAATGTAAATATTTTCGGGATCTGAAATTTTTTAGAAGAAAATGAGGGCCATAACCAGTAACACATTGATTGGCCCTTGATGTTACGGGTGAACTTGCATGTTGTTGAAAGAATTCACTCATTAAGTAACAAGTTTGTTACAGGTGTGAAGATCAAGGTTACAGGAGAATCAAAAGGTAATGACAACCCTGCAAATTATAAAATGTTTATATTTTTAGGCCCGTTTACAAAGGCGATTTTTGTCGCAGCAACTCGATGCAATTTTTGTCGCGCTTAAGTTGCAAGTACAAAATCACGTGTAAACAACCTGCGATTTTCAGTGCGATTTGTCGCCGCGATATGGCAGGGGTTTCGAACATGTTTGAAACTTGTTGCAACTTTAGCGTGACAAAAATTGCATCTAGTTGCCGCGACAAAAACCACCCGTGTAAACAGGCCTTTAGTTTGCAATTTTTTCTCTGCAAAATGGAAAATCTAGTCAGCCAATCAAATTAGTGCATTTGGTAGTTCCCAGTCCTTGTGAGACACAGCCATATAATAAAATGCATCATTACATGGCTAGTTCCGTGAGTGGGCAAGATGAACCAAATCGTGCACTGTGATTGGCTACCCGAACGGGCAAGATGGAGCTATCTTGTCCACTCAAGATTACCGTAAACGTCCATGTATAAGCCGCACTTTTTTCGGCTAAATTGAAGCCCAAAATCCAGGGTGCGGCTTATCCACGGATACATCTGTGTTCGGAGATCGCAAAAACCTAATTAATATTCATAAAACTTCTTAAGTTGTCAAGAAAAAAACATAAAAGAAACTGAGGGTTTGTTGCTGTTGTTTGTTGACTTTTTTCATGATTGGTGGTTCCTAAAGGAGCCATGAGTACTCACGAGGGAAATGGCCGACTATTTCTATGTCTTTGACCACTTTCCCGGCAAATTTGTCGACTTTGTTGTCAAGCTCCTGATCTGCCTGAGGTTTTTTGCCTATTGCGGGTTTTCAAACAACTTTATAGACGTGATATTCCTGAACAGCCGAGTCGAAAGTAGATTTCTCCTTGTTTGAACTGCGATGCTTTTTTGCTCGACCCAGGCCCTGTCCCAGACTCCTCCCCACATCGAAAGCTTGGCTACTAAGCACTCGTTCGTTTTGTTGCAATGGTATAGTTTACGGCGTGTTTCAAAGTGATAATCTTGAAAAATTGGGTAAAAAGAGCATTTTAAGTTGAAGATGTCATAAATTCAAACGGAAAACAAGGTACAGCAAGTGAAATTTCACTTTCTTTAGACTTGATAAATGTGAAAGATGGCAGCAACTTCTGCGTCGGTGTTTGGAAACCTTGATTGTTTGTCATTGTTTGCTCATAGCAAATACAACTCTGCTGGCATTTAAAACTATTGTTTTTATTTTTTCCAAAATCTGCGCTTCCAAATTGGGAGTGCGGCTTATCTACGGATGCGGCTTATACATGGACGTTTACGGTACCTGCTGTATCTGGCCAAAAAAATTTTCCCGAAAGCCATATAATAAATCCTTTATTGACTAAGCTTGTTTTCGATCAAGATGATATTGGCCTCATTCTTTTTTTGCGAGTTATGGACCTCAACTACGTCTCGGTCCATAAACTCGCAAAAAAAGACCTTGACCAATATCCAGTCTGATCTTGAACTCACACTTGGTCAATAACCCATATTTAGCATACCACTTCTGTTTCACTCTTATGTGCATCTGCTGTAGCCACTGCACGTGTGACGTAATACCCAAACGGTCTGCCACCAAGAGGGTCCTGAGGATGAGCCAAGGAGTAGGTGTTGAAAATATCCCAGTCATGTCCATGTGCGAAGCGGATTCGATACGTCTGCCCATCATCGCTTTTGATGACATAAATGAGAGAGCCTTCAATAAACTCCACCTTTTCTCCCATCAATATTTTCACAGTTTCTGGGTCCATCTCATGGTCATGATTTCCTCGGAGGTAAAACACCTTGACGTCATCTTCTTCAGTCATTTTACGGATGCTGTCGAACAGCACACGGCATGTTTCATTTGATTGCCATTCTTTGATTCGCTCACTGATAGTCTTAATGTTTGCATCAACTCTTTCCAGCCACATCTCCAGAATATCTCCAAGGAGGACAAATGTGTGGAGACAAGTCTATCAAAAAAACATTGAGAACGAATGAAGGCCTAGATACATGTACTAGCAAAGGCATGCGCTAAATTCTTATCAAATATTGAAACCGAATGGCGAACTAGAAATGGATTTTATAAAGCCTTGACAATTCTAGAGTGAAAAGAAGTAACTTGTTGTGTAAGCTGCATATCATCCTGTCTGACTAAAGTGAAATGAGATAACAAAGTTGAATTTATCCTAAACTTAGTTCAAAGTTAATACTTAAACAAGGGAGTTATGCACTGTCTGTCACGCTAATCACAAGCTTCTTCAACAGAAATGGCTGCTCAAAATGATGATCAACTCAGTTGAACTTCATTTTCATCAACCGACCCAAGATTAGGCTAACTGAAGACCCTTGTTTATATAAAAACAGAGCTTTTTTTTTTCAGTCATGATGAATATGGACGTCTCTTCCATTCTTACCTTTGACATTTTTGTCAAATCATTGATAAATTTTACAAATCGCTCCTCCTCCTTCTGACACCAGATACTATTCAAATGAAGATCACTGATGATAATGATCATATTCTTGACTGGATCATTGGGATTGATCATTTCACGAACAGTGATCACTTCTTCAAGCCCGTCTTGTGACTGATCATATCTAAGAACAAGACACACAGAGATAAAACAGTCAATCAACAGTTGGTCAGTCACACATGGTGTGGGTTGCTTTAAACTAATGTGAGTTCGTAAGGTAATACAGCATAGCACAACCTAGTTTAGCCTTGTATAGTGGGCAGAAAAATATGTCATATGTTGCCGTAAAATTCATCGCTCACGACCGCATAGTCTGAGGAAAAACTTGCAAAATAGTTCCCACTTGATTTGTGTATGTTTCGCAGTAGCAAGTCAGTATTGTTAAATTCTTTCTTTTTAACCGCGCAGCCATAGGTGGGTGCGGTTCATGGTTTGCCTTCAGTTTACTTTTTTGTCGTTTTGTCAGTGACCCGACCTGAACTCCCACTTGGCCAAATGTTGTCACTGGATGATGTCATCATCAGCCAATTACAGGCCATTTTCTCAGCTCTTTTCGTCATATCCCCCCTTAGGAGAGTTTTATCAAGTTAGCTAAGTAACTATTACACAATGAAAATGGCCGCCGGTTGGGGAGAAATGTTGATTTGGTCAAATTGGGCCAAAATCCCTCGGAGATGGACGTCACAGACATTTGCAAGGTTAAAGAATGTAATTTGGAACCAGTGCTGGCTACTAGGCTGAAATTATCCAGAGTTAAGCTGTATTTTCGTTGCGTGCAAAACGCCAGGAGGTGATTTTGTAATCTGAAATTTTTGTTTCTGTTCACTTTCGAAGGGAATAGTCTATTCAATGCGCTAAAAAATGTATTACGTCTGGCGTCAGCCATGGAATGCGCTGATGGTGATAAATAAGATTTTGTTTACTTCGCCAGAAGCAATGGTGGAATTTTCTCAGAAAAAATTAAAACCTCAGTGCTTGTCAAAACCCTTTTAACATATGTAAATTTACATTTGTTTGAAAGGACAAGGTATTTTTTCCTTGGAGGTAAACAAATATCTCTGATTACAAGTCACGCTAAACCCACTCTATGCAAAGAATGTAATCAGATACGCCTTTCAGCATATATATGCTGAAAGGCAGCGAGAGTCACGTTTTGCGTAATGAAAGTCGGTCGTTATGTAACAGTAGATGACAGCGGTAACTATGTCCTGTTTCAAGAGCTGAACGTTCACATAAAGATTAAATGTCATGTTTCATGAGCTGAACGTTCGCATTTTAATTCCTCAAAACGAGAGCTTAGGCCGCCTGTGCCACACATAGTGCTACGACTGAAACAAGTTAATTTTAAAGCGCGGTAATACCATTCAAAACATCGTCTTGTTTCAAATTGTAAACTGAAAAGTTTCTGGATTTGCCAATCGGTTTTGATAAGTCAAAGAGGAATGTTAAGGGGATTCCAGACAGCTCGTCTTTGTTGTATGGGACAAGCAAAGGATACGCCCATGATAGTTAGTGACAAGCATTTCTAAGGCAAGAACTCTATGCCAGTGAAAAACACTCTGAAATTACAAATTATAGCTTGCGATACAAATTAGTTCTTGTAAATTAAACCAACAACTCGTCACTCAAGCCACTTTTAAAACATTTTAAAACACCACGTTAGGCCAAGGGAACGCGGAAAGATGAGAGTTGTATACAGTGATTTTGGTGTGCTCACTGGGCAAATTTAGCAAATTTTCATGCAACAGTAGCAAGCAACTAAATTGATATGCTGGGCCGTTACAGGATTTTAGAGAAGGGGGTTTACAGATACCGACTGCTGATGGAGGTCCCCTGAAGACTAGCTCCATGAACAGGCAAGATGAACCTCTACCTGCCGTGTCCCATGAGAAAAAATTCCCCGAAAGCCAAATAATAAATTCTTTATTGACCAAGCTTTTTAAGTCAAGATGGCTGGATATTGGCCTCATTTTTTTTGGTTTATGTCCATATATGGACCTCAACTCCGTCTGGGTCCATAAACTTGCAAAAAAAGAACTTGGCCATTATATATCCAGCCATGCATCTTGACCTCATGCTTGGTTAATAACCCATATATGACCACCCCTAGATGTGCCCCAGTATGGTATATAAATCTGAACAAGTCATTTTACTCAACCTTGGTTCTCTTGTTACTGGAACCTTCTTATTCGGCTTGGATGGCCATGTGACGACACAGCCCAAAGGCGTTAGTTTATTTATTTCTTCCCAGACACTGGACAGCTCTTCTTGAGAGCCAGAATCATCTTCATCCAAGTCATCAGGAAAATCATTCATGTCCATTGGCGTGTCGTCTAAATCTGGGAATGTCAGTTCTTGCTTGCATGGAAGAGGCAAGCATGCTGTTTCATGATCTCTCAAAGCGTCAGTTTGGTTCGTTGTCCCTTTTTGAAACAACAGGAAAACACAACTTGTAAACTTATGTCTGACTGAAGGGCAGTTTAAATGTCGAAATGTTCTTATGCCAAACCTAATATTAAGTATTTGGCTCAACCAGAGCAATTGAGGTCTGCGTTTGATTCACACGTTGACCCTAAGATATCAAACAAGTAAACAATGTGCATGTCTTGCTTCAATAAACACGAGTATTCAGTGAGAAAGAAATAAAAAATAAATATATAACCAAGGCTTCTAATAGCAATACAAGATATTCATACTTTCAGAATGTTTAGACACTGTACTTTCAGAAACCATACCAAAGTTGATTTTAACTTAATTTTATATATACAAATAGTAATGTAGGCGCATTGAGTCTATTAAATGTGCTCCAAAAATTTTATTATTATTATTATTATTATTATTATTACTATTATTATTATTTATTGTGTGTTTGAAATTCATATTGCTTTAAAACAGAAAAAGTGAAAACATATCACTAAAATAACACAAACTAATTAATATTAAAAGGATAAAATTAAGATGCTTAACTTGCAAATTTAAGCTAGTAGAAACCAAGTCAAGAATATTTGAAACATTCTTCCGACTGAAAGGACTGTAAGGGAGCGACAATATCAGAACCCCTTATGTGTTTAAATAATGGGAATGTTTGTCTGAGTGAAGATATGCATAACTTATCCAAGCCTACTCATACCTGACTTGCACATTAACGACTTCACAGCCTTAAATACATGACGGCAAGCAGAATCATTGAGATGCAGACTATCATGCGCATGCGCATCCAAAGCCTTCAGAATGTGTGGATAGACATCATGAACTGCATCTCTGCCGTATATGCAGTCAAGGTGGCCATAGTTAGGAATCTGCGTCCAAGAGTACTGCTGATTTGGGTGCGCCTCCTTCACAAGGTTGTAAGTAGTGTAGGTGCTGATTGGTAAATAACATCTGTTCTTTTCTCCTAAAAAACAAACCAGAATGACAGTGCCATATATAGTACATACACTCCCAGTAATCTCCCTCCTTGGAAGAAGATGCAACATGGATACAATAGCTGATATCACTTTTCAAAATTTTCCTCACTTTTCCCTGAAAAATTATACAATTTCGCAGACCAAATAACTAGAAAATGTCAGACCAAGCGGTGGCTTCTAAACTCGACTTGCAGTCCTCCTTTCTACTGTTTCATAAGACTCATAAGTTTTGAACAAATTTTCTTCTTCTTTAAGTAAAAGTATCGCTGAGATTACATTGACAACAAATGTTTCTTTTTTTATTATATTTGTAAAACTATTTACAGAGATATACAATACACTACACTACTTACACTACTCGGACTTCTTACAACACAGTACTATATTATGTTTTATTGTATATATAGCAAGAATCTTAGTTAACAAACCCGGCAAATAGAATTCCATATGTGCTATAAACTGGAAGCGGGCGCTGATTACAAGACCACGCTTCTGAGAAGCCATTTGAGTGTTTTGCTCTGATAGGCTAAGCCATTCTACTCTGGGCGATGATTGGTTATATTTATACATGTGAAAAAGCGATACATCCAATCAACTTCGCGTATAGCATTCTTCACATGTGAAAATATAACCAATCATCGCCCAGAGTAGAATGGCTTAGCCTATCAGAGCAAAACACTCAAATGGCTTCTCAGAAGCATGGTCTTGTAATCAGCGCCCGCTTGCAGTTGGCTTCAAGTTTTAGTTGACTTTCCGAAACAGCAGCAGAATACATCCAACATCTTTGATCATTAGCACTTCAGCTTCAGCCAACAGTCACCTCAGCAAGGCTTATCTCTGTTTCATGGGCGAACATTCAACGAGGAACATTTCTACATACAGTGTAAGTCAACAGAGTCTGAATTTGTCTTTGCACAGCGCGAAGTGTCGTCATGGACCAGTGAAAAGATTTCACACTTTGTGTTTTAATATGAATTCCCTATATAGTATTTTACATTGTGTAGGCTCTTGTGT
>JAHPZR010016995.1:0-18892 GCA_019787425.1 Platygyra sinensis | reverse complement strand
ACCTGCTGTATCTGGCCAAAAAAATTTTCCCGAAAGCCATATAATAAATCCTTTATTGCCTAAGCTTGTTTTCGATCAAGATGATATTGGCCTCATTCTTTTTTTGCGAGTTATGGACCTCAACTACGTCTCGGTCCATAAAACTCGCAAAAAAAGACCTTGACCAATATCCAGTCTGATCTTGAACTCACACTTGGTCAATAACTCATATTTAGCATACCACTTCTGTTTCACTCTTATGTGTATCTGCTGTAGCCACTGCACGTGTGACGTAATACGCAAATGGTCTGCCACCAAGAGGGTCCTGGGATGAGCCAAGGAGTAGGTGCTGAAAATATCCCAGTCATGTCCATGTGCGAAGCGGATTCGATACGTCTGCTCATCATCGCTTTTGATGACATAAATGAGAGAGCCTTCAATAAACTCCACCTTTTCTCCCATCAATATTTTCACAGTTTCTGGGTCCATCTCATGGTCATGATTTCCTCGGAGGTAAAACACCTTGACGTCATCTTCTTCAGTCATTTTACGGATGCTGTCGAACAGCACACGGCATGTTTTATTTGACTGCCATTCTTTGATTCGCTCACTGATAGTCTTAATGTTTGCATCAATTCTTTCCAGCCACATCTCCAGAATATCTCCAAGGAGGACAAATGTGTGGAGACAAGTCTATCAAAAAAACATTGAGAACGAATGAAGGCCTTAGATACATGTACTAGCAAAGGCATGCGCTAAATTCTTATCAAATATTGAAACCGAATGGCGAACTAGAAATGGATTTTATAAAGCCTTGACAATTCTAGAGTAAAAAGAAGTAACTTGTTGTGTAAGCTGTATATCATCCTGTCTGACTAAAGTGAAATGAGATAACAAAGTTGAATTTACCCTAAACTTAGTTCAAAGTTAATAATTAAACAAGGGAGTTATGCACTGTCTGTCACGCTAATCACAAGCTTCTTCAACAGAAATGGCTGCTCAAAATGATGATCAACTCAGTTGAACTTCATTTTCATCAACCGACCCAAGATTAGGCTAACTGAAGACCCTTGTTTATATAAAAACAGAGCTTTTTTTTTCAGTCATGATGAATATGGACGTCTCTTCCATTCTTACCTTTGACATTTTTGTCAAATCATTGATAAATTTTACAAATCGCTCCTCCTCCTTCTGACACCAGATACTATTCAAATGAAGATCACTGATGATAATGATCATATTCTTGACTGGATCATTGGGATTGATCATTTCACGAACAGTGATCACTTCTTCAAGCCCGTCTTGTGACTGATCATATCTAAGAACAAGACACACAGAGATAAAACAGTCAATCAACAGTTGGTCAGTCACACATGGTGTGGGTTGCGTTAAACTAATGTGAGTTCGTAAGGTAATACAGCATAGCACAACCTAGTTTAGCCTTGTATAGTGGGCAGAAAAATATGTCATATGTTGCCGTAAAATTCATCGCTCACGACCGCATAGTCTGAGGAAAAACTTGCAAAATAGTTCCCACTTGATTTGTGTATGTTTCGTAGTAGCAAGTCAGTATTGTTAAATTCTTTCTTTTTAACCGCGCAGCCATAGGTGGGTGCGGTTCATGGTTTGCCTTCAGTTTACTTTTTTGTCGTTTTGTCAGTGACCCGACCTGAACTCCCACTCGGCCAAATGTTGTCACTTGATGATGTCATCATCAGCCAATTACAGGCCATTTCTCAGCTCTTTTTGTCATATCCCCCCTCAGGAGAGTTTTATTAAGTTAGCTAAGTAACTATTACACAATGAAAATGGCCGCCGGTTGGGGAGAAATGTTGATTTGGTCAAATTGGGCCAAAATCCCTCGGAGATGGACGTCAAGACATTTGCAAGGTTAAAGAATGTAATTTGGAACTAGTTGCTGGCTACTAAGGCTGAAATTATCCAGAGTTAAGCTGTATTTTCGTTGCGTGTAAAACGCCAGGAGGTGATTTTGTAATCTGAAATTTTTGTTTCTGTTCACTTTCGAAGGGAATAGTCTATTCAATGCGCTAAAAAATGTATTACGTCTGGCGTCAGCCATGGAATGCACTGATGGTGATAAATAAGATTTTGTTTACTTCGCCAGAAGCAATGGTGGAATTTTCTCAGAAAAAATTAAAACCTCAGTGCTTGTCAAAACCCTTTTAACATATGTAAATTTACATTTGTTTGAAAGGACAAGGTATTTTTTCCTTGGAGGTAAACAAATATCTCTGATTACAAGTCACGCTAAACCCACTCTATGCAAAGAATGTAATCAGATACGCCTTTCAGCATATATATGCTGAAAGGCAGCGAGAGTCACGTTTTGCGTAATGAAAGTCGGTCGTTATAATGTAACAGTAGATGACAGCGGTAACTATGTCCCGTTTCAAGAGCTGAACGTTCACATAAAGATTAAATGTCACGTTTCATGAGCTGAACGCATTTTAATTCCTCAAAACGAGAGCTTAGGCCGCCTGTGCCACACATAGTGCTAAGACTGAAACAAGTTAATTTTAAAGCACGGTAATACCATTCAAAACATCGTCTTGTTTTAAATTGTAAACTGAAAAGTTTCTGGATTTGCCAATCAGTTTTGTTAAGTCAAAGAGGAATGTTAAGGGGATTCCAGACAGCTCGTCTTTGTTGTATGGGACAAGCAAAGGACACGCCCATGATAGTTAGTGACAAGCATTTCTAAGGCAAGAACTCTATGCCAGTGAAAAACACTCTGAAATTACAAATTATAGCTTGCGATACAAATTAGTTCTTGTAAATTAAACCAACAACTCGTCACTCAAGCCACTTTTATAACATTTTAAAACACCACGTTAGGCCAAGGGAACGCGGAAAGATGAGAGTTGTATACAGTAATTTTGGTGTGCTCACTGGGCAAATTTAGCAAATTTTCATGCAACATTAGCAAGCAGCTAAATTGATATGCTGGGCCGTTACAGGATTTTAGAGAAGGGGGTTTACAGATACCGACTGCTGATGGAGGTCCCCTGAAGACTAGCTCCATGAACAGGCAAGATGAACCTCTACCTGCCGTGTCCCATGAGAAAAAATTCCCCGAAAGCCAAATAATAAATTCTTTATTGACCAAGCTTTTTAAGTCAAGATGGCTGGATATTGGCCTCATTTTTTTTTGGTTTATGTCCATATATGGACCTCAACTCCGTCTGGGTCCATAAACTTGCAAAAAAAGAACTTGGCCATTATATATCCAGCCATGCATCTTGACCTCATGCTTGGTTAATAACCCATATATGACCACCCCTAGATGTGCCCCAGTATGGTATATAAATCTGAACAAGTCATTTTACTCAACCTTGGTTCTCTTGTTACTGGAACCTTCTTATTCGGCTTGGATGGCCATGTGACGACACAGCCCAAAGGCGTTAGTTTATTTATTTCTTCCCAGACACTGGACAGCTCTTCTTGAGAGCCAGAATCATCTTCATCCAAGTCATCAGGAAAATCATTCATGTCCATTGGCGTGTCGTCTAAATCTGGGAATGTCAGTTCTTGCTTGCATGGAAGAGGCAAGCATGCTGTTTCATGATCTCTCAAAGCGTCAGTTTGGTTCGTTGTCCCTTTTTGAAACAACAGGAAAACACAACTTGTAAACTTATGTCTGACTGAAGGGCAGTTTAAATGTCGAAATGTTCTTATGCCAAACCTAATATTAAGTATTTGGCTCAACCAGAGCAATTGAGGTCTGCGTTTGATTCACACGTTGACCCTAAGATATCAAACAAGTAAACAATGTGCATGTCTTGCTTCAATAAACACGAGTATTCAGTGAGAAAGAAATAAAAAATAAATGTATAACCAAGGCTTCTAATAGCAATACAAGATATTCATACTTTCAGAATGTTTAGACACTGTACTTTCAGAAACCATACCAAAGTTGATTTTATTTAATTTTATATATACAAATAGTAATGTAAGCGCATTGAGTCTATTAAATGTGCTCCAAAAATTTTATTATTATTATTATTATTATTATTATTACTATTATTATTATTTATTGTGTGTTTGAAATTCATATTGCTTTAAAACAGAAAAAGTGAAAACATATCACTAAAATAACACAAACTAATTAATATTAAAAGGATAAAATTAAGATGCTTAACTTGCAAATTTAAGCTAGTAGAAACCAAGTCAAGAATATTTGAAACATTCTTCCGACTGAAAGGACTGTAAGGGAGCGACAATATCAGAACCCCTTATGTGTTTAAATAATGGGAATGTTTGTCTGAGTGAAGATATGCATAACTTATCCAAGCCTACTCATACCTGACTTGCACATTAACGACTTCACAGCCTTAAATACATGACGGCAAGCAGAATCATTGAGATGCAGACTATCATGCGCATGCGCATCCAAAGCCTTCAGAATGTGTGGATAGACATCATGAACTGCATCTCTGCCGTATATGCAGTCAAGGTGGCCATAGTTAGGAATCTGCGTCCAAGAGTACTGCTGATTTGGGTGCGCCTCCTTCACAAGGTTGTAAGTAGTGTAGGTGCTGATTGGTAAATAACATCTGTTCTTTTCTCCTAAAAAACAAACCAGAATGACAGTGCCATATATAGTACATACACTCCCAGTAATCTCCCTCCTTGGAAGAAGATGCAACATGGATACAATAGCTGATATCACTTTTCAAAATTTTCCTCACTTTTCCCTGAAAAATTATACAATTTCGCAGACCAAATAACTAGAAAATGTCAGACCAAGCGGTGGCTTCTAAACTCGACTTGCAGTCCTCCTTTCTACTGTTTCATAAGACTCATAAGTTTTGAACAAATTTTCTTCTTCTTTAAGTAAAAGTATCGCTGAGATTACATTGACAACAAATGTTTCTTTTTTTATTATATTTGTAAAACTATTTACAGAGATATACAATACACTACACTACTTACACTACTCGGACTTCTTACAACACAGTACTATATTATGTTTTATTGTATATATAGCAAGAATCTTAGTTAACAAACCCGGCAAATAGAATTCCATATGTGCTATAAACTGGAAGCGGGCGCTGATTACAAGACCACGCTTCTGAGAAGCCATTTGAGTGTTTTGCTCTGATAGGCTAAGCCATTCTACTCTGGGCGATGATTGGTTATATTTATACATGTGAAAAAGCGATACATCCAATCAACTTCGCGTATAGCATTCTTCACATGTGAAAATATAACCAATCATCGCCCAGAGTAGAATGGCTTAGCCTATCAGAGCAAAACACTCAAATGGCTTCTCAGAAGCATGGTCTTGTAATCAGCGCCCGCTTGCAGTTGGCTTCAAGTTTTAGTTGACTTTCCGAAACAGCAGCAGAATACATCCAACATCTTTGATCATTAGCACTTCAGCTTCAGCCAACAGTCACCTCAGCAAGGCTTATCTCTGTTTCATGGGCGAACATTCAACGAGGAACATTTCTACATACAGTGTAAGTCAACAGAGTCTGAATTTGTCTTTGCACAGCGCGAAGTGTCGTCATGGACCAGTGAAAAGATTTCACACTTTGTGTTTTAATATGAATTCCCTATATAGTATTTTACATTGTGTAGGCTCTTTGTGTAGGTTCTTTGTCTGGACGGGAAAGCAAATTTGTTTTTTATTACGTTCAGTCATTTCTATCAGTCTTGAATTTTTTGCTGTTCTGCATGTAAGCTGATTTAAAGGATATGTTTAATTCTCGCTATATACAGTAAACAAATTACAGCATAGATCTAAAGTGCTTTGTACTGCAATGATCATCCTTCACTGTCATCTACAACCGCAGTACAAATACGAATTATTACATATATACTTCACATCACTTCACTGCACGGGAAAACACTAACTCAATAAATCGACCTCGCTCTCTATGTGTGGCTTCATAGCTCAGTTGGTAGAGCATCGCACCGGTATCACGGAGGTCACGGGTTCGAATCCCGTTGAAGCCCTGATTTTTTTCAGGCTTCTTCTTTCCAATTGCTTAAATTGGAAAATTTACTGCAATGATCATTCTTCACTTTCATCTACAACTGCAGTACAAATATGAATATTCACATCGTGAATAAAAAATCCGTACGTCCCACTTTCTATGAAGTAATCTATTTTTCTTTTCACTTTTGCACAGAACGAGAAAATTAAAGGAAAGGGAAGAACTTACTACATTATGTCTTTACATACATATAACAATAGAATAAAGGTTGCAAAAATACTCGTACTTGTTGATGTACTTACTTTTGAACTGTAAAAATGAACTTTTTCTTACTTATTGATCTGTTCTATCTTGATTTTATTATTTTATCTACATTTTTTCTTAACAATTTGGCAGTGACAAATGTTAACTTTAGGATATGTTTATTTGTGTAATTTTTTCTGTTTCAATTTTCTTTGGAGACAGTAAGGCATTTATGTCTTGCTAAATATAGTGTCCTTCCTTGGTGCTGTGCCTTGTCTTCATTTTCACATAGCTGTCAGAGTTCTGCACAAAAAGGTGCCGTTAAATGATCAAGATAGATGGTTATAAGTTCAGTAGGGCATGAAACATGGGGAAACTATAGGTCTACCGGGATTGCCAGGCTTGTGAATCTTGGGTACCCATTTCGGCGTGATCTTGCCCTCCTGAACTTCAAGCCGTCTATCTTGATCACTTAACGGCACCTTTTGTGTGGAACCTAAACAGCTATGTGAAAGACACCACACATGCTAAACATCCTTGATTCCTTCCGATTCAGGGACAGTGAAGGACAGCGCTACAGTGCTGTACGAGACGCATAAGGAGCTAGCTGACGGAACCGCTGAAATTCAAAACAAGAAATGGCATCAGCTATGGCATTTGATTTCCCAGGAACGTGACAAGCAGTAAACGCAAAGGAGTGCCGGGCCGCCAACAGGGAGAGGTGACAAAGCAGCACCATCAAGTTCGAGTTACGTGATGTACCGGACCGCAAAACCTCGACCACGGCCGTATTGTCAGAACGGAATTCCACCCGCTTTGCAGACCACTGATGACCCCACAGGGAAGCTGCCAGAACAATTGGAAAAAGTTCTTTGTAGGCAATGGATAAGGGCAGCTGTAACGGAGACCATCACCCCAATACCAGTCTCTACCTAAAATAGCCCCGTATCTAACGGAGCCAGCAGCGTCAGAGGAGACATGGAGATCGGGAATAGGAGCCCAACGAGGAGACAACAGAAAACTGTACCCATTCCATGACTGGAAGAATTCCAGCCACCACGACAAATCCAAGTGAAATTCTCTATTGAGCCTTATAGGATGGTCATCTCTGCGAAAGGCTGAGAGAAGATTGATCATGCGGCGGAGGAAGGTGCGACCCGAAGGGGCGACTTTGCATGCGTGTTGAAGGTTACCAATTAAAGACTCCAGCTCCTTCCGTGTGCAATGGCGTTTAAGTGACCAGAAGACCAGGAGTGTGTGGATACGATCAAATTTTTCTTGCGGGAGCCGTGCCTGCAAAAGGAGAGAGTCAAGTCCTATGCCAAGAATGGTCAGGAGAGTGGAAGGGCCCTCCAACTTGTCGGGGTGAAGGGGAATCCCCCAATCCTGAAATTGCTGGATACAGGTGTCTAAGTTCCGTTGGCACGTCTGAGAATTAAGAGGACCCAGGGTGTGAAAGTCGTCCAGATAGTGAAGGAGAAAGCTCACCTCATACTGCTTTTTGAACACCCACTCCACCAAGTCTGCAACTGAAGAGAAAATGCAAGGTGCTGAACGCAAACCAAAAGGTAAGGCCATGTCAACAACAAAGTGATTGCCTTGCCACTGCATGCCAAAAAGATAATGATCATTAGGATGGATGGGAATAATGTGATAGGCACTTTCCACGTCAAACTTTGCAAGTAAGGTGCCCGACCAAGCGACATGATCCCATCAATAATATCGTCTACTTTCATATATTGAACCATGAAGGGGTCTTTTCTAATGCCGTCATTCACGCTGTGACCATCGGGACTAGAGAAATCCAGAATCAAGCGCCATTTGCCTGGCTGGTGTTTTTTGGGGATGACTCCAAAACGGCTGATGTGAAGGTGAGGTAACAGAGGGGAAGAGAAGGGGCCCACAACGCGACCCTTAGCTAACTCCATGGAAAGGTAGTCGTCAATAACTGAGGGCTGAAGACTAGCAGAGGGCTTATTCTGTGTGGCCGATTTTAAGGAGACCGAAGCAGGGTTGTAACCAACACAAAACCCATTCTGAAGACCATCCAAAATGTAGGTGACAAACGACTGATCTGGATGTGTGAGCACTTCCTGGCGTAATTTGTCCACTCTTATGGGGGAACTTTATAGGGAGGAAGCAGTGGCAGATGCAACGAGGGAGCCGAGGCAGATGGGCAGGAATCATTGAAAGCAAGAAAAAATTGGGGCCGTCCAACCATCTGCGGTATAAAAGCAGACTTATACAAGCGGTACATGGATGATGTGGCCCGGGTTGCTTCATGTAGTGAAGAGGACCTCCCCCAGTTCCTCGAGTTTGCCTCCTCGTCTCACCCTAATCTTGAATACATGTACAGTATACACGGTCAGTCTCAACGGACAAACTTCCTTTCCTGGATATCCGCATGAAGCCTCAAGGTAATCGCATAGCCACTTCTATACATTACAAAGCCACAGATAGCCACTCTTAACTCAACTTCAGTTCATCTCATCCTTACAGTTGCAAGTCATCGATACCTTATAGTCAGTTTCTTAGACTGCATAAGATTTGTAGTGATCACTCTGACTTCAACATTGAGGCAGCAAAAATGGAGACCTTTTTGCAGCATGCGGATATCCAAATGACCTCATTAGAAGGGGAAGGGAATGAGCATCGACAAATCAAGGGCTGAAAATTTGAAGTGTGACGCTGCTAGCAACATCACAAATGATAGAGTATCTTTGGTCACCAACCTTCACCACAGTAACCTTGTTGCCCAGAAAACCATCTCAAGGAATTTCCAGATCGTTTGCGAGGATAGCATGACAAGAAATATTTTTAATAAACCACCACTGAAGGCTTTCAGGCAAGCCAAGAATCTGAAGGATCTGCTAGTCAGCCTACCTCAGAACCTGCCACAGCAATCACCAGGTACTTTCCCTTGTAACAGGACCGTTTGCCACATGTCCCCATGTTAATTCATCATCCACAATCACAACACCAAAACGGCATGTTAACATCAAGGGACATTTTTCCTGCATCACAGAACATGTGGTATATTGCCTATCATACGCCAAAAATCCATTGACAGTGTTTATTGGGGAGACTGGACGCAGATCAGTGGACCGCTTTCGAGAACACTGCAGAGATGTCATGAATGGGAGGAATGATCTTCCGGTACCTGCCCACTTCAATTCAATAAATGATACACTAGAGGACATAGAGGTAGCGGTATTGAAGGCAGGCCTAGCCAACCAGGATTACTGAAAGAAGCAGGAGATGAGGCTGATATTTAAATGTGGGACTATGGGCCCTAGTGGCCTTAACCAGGACTTAAGTTTCGTGCGAATCACACTTTTTTGCTTACTCGCGCACCGGTGCGTGCTATTTCGTGTGGCACACACGCAAGTATGCAATCAAGCACGTGAGCTAACTTTAACAACCTTTTTAACGGTATTTAGTCTTGTACCCTGAAGGCAGCATTGCCGAAACGTTGGTGCATTAAGACTTTCTAAATAACAGCCTCAGTATTACAATTTTCAATTTAGCAAATGTTCTTCCAGCCTTCATTGGTATTAAATCACCCATGTTAAATTATCTCGAATTCCCCTGACTTTTCTTCTTCTTATGTTTCCCCGACCTCGTTCCCAGGGTCTTTCATCTTACCGCCCGCTGAGGCGAGCGAGGAGAGACCCTGGCACACGCTGGTCACGTGCCCCTTTGACAATTGAGAACATCAGGGAGGGGTCCACTGTAATCAGGCAATTTGTCACGTTGAGCTTTGTCAAATTCAAAGCAGCTGTGCTGCGACTGAAATTACCCGCGATGTTTAGCAGTACTTACCCTTCAGGATGAAATTTCGAATATTCAGATTGATGCAAAAAACATAACAATGTTTCTAGAAAATTGTATAGCTTTCTTGAAGTAAAGCTACGGCAGTCTCGGAAGAAAAGCTGGTTGGAAAAAGATAATATAATATCCGTGATCAAGAAGCAACACACTATGCCAAAAGTTCCATTCAAACATCCGGTCCCAGCATCACAACATACAATCAAAGTAAGCATTATTTTCACGGAACATTTTAATCTTTGTCCTTGGAGAACCAATACTAAAAACCTCAAAAACATGTCTTGCAATAGAACGGTGAGCCTAAACAAAGAAGTCAAAGTATGAGCACGGTATGGAAAATTACAGAGGTGTCAAACTCTGACAAACGACATGCAGTTTTTAATAACATCAGAAACCATGCCGACCTAAGACTTCGAAAATATGCTTTAACACAGTCAAACGACTCCACTATACTTATAATTTCCATTTCGCCTAACAGGGCACATGTTTTCTTTTCTCAGAAACACCGTGCGTGAAGCAACAAAAGGTCGAGTCTTTCAGCTGAGAATGAATATTAAAAGAGTGCACAATTCTCACAAACCGTTGGAGTCACGTACACTACACTGATTTATTGACATAATAAAAATTATTTTCTCTCTTTGTAGCCTTCTTTCGGTTGAAGATAATCCAGTTCTTTGATATGAGAAAGCACGGCGAAATGCAGACCTCAGAGTCGTTCGCGCTCTGCAAAGTTAGGGTAGCCGACGGCGCGGTGACACCAATAAATCTTTTCACCCTTTCGCTCATCTCAAAGTAACTAATTTGGCTTTCAGTGATCAAGGTCCTAAATAAAACTGTTTTATCGCCGTTCGCAAGACCTACACAGTAGACCTGGTTTTAATTCATTCTGAGGTAATGATCAGATGAGTCAAAGATCTTCCATACACAGCCTGGGCTGTAGCGTGCAATTCTTCATTCTCCTTCAGCTTGTTGAGGAGAATTTTACTACAGTCCTTAATTAAACCATTCAATCTACAGCAACTTTGATATTCCTTTATCAGATGATGGATGAGGTTTTTGCCAGCATTTGCAGAATAAGAGCATCATATCGCTCCTGGTTTATTTTGGTGACAACCACATCCCGCACTCCCGTAAGTTAAGTATAGACAAAATTATTACTAGACCACTCTTCCCTTCAATACAACTGTAAGTTAATTGTCATCTCCCAGATTCTGGGAGACACATGACCAGTGTGTGGCACGGTCTCTCCTCGCTGACCTCAGGGGGCGGTAAGATGAGAGACCCTGGGAACGAGGTTGACATTTCCCTGACCTTGAAGAATGTTTTTCCCTGGCCATTTCATTACCTGTGGCAAATCTGTGCAGTTAAAGCCAATTTAGAAGAGTTTTAGCATGTAAAATGAAAAATCTGAATTCTAAGATCCATTTATCAAGCTTCTGAAAATTTCTTGAGGCTGGAAAATAATATTGTATTGATATCTTCTCACTCTTGAACAAAAAAATAGACAGTTGGATGGACTGACACTGGTGGGGACCGCTTGACCACTTTGACTAAGACTGCCAAACACCTGCCAACAGTGTTGGATGTTATATTTTGAAGACATAATTAATCTACAATGAAATTTATCTTTCACATATTTACTTGTAATGTTGGATGTTGTTGCAAGCATTTGCACAGGCTTTTAGGGGGAGAGCATCTTGTAAAATCTCTTAAAATCGTCACTTGGCACCACTGTGCAATACTACTTTGCTTTTCGGATTGCTCAAATTGACCAAGGTACATTGTACGCTTTTAAGCTAATTTTTCCCTATAAATACCAACCTGGAAAATGCATATTGTTACATGTAATATAGTTACACGTACTGTGCAATACCAAGAAGTTTCAATTTGACACATGCCTATTACAGTCACAGTCAGTAATCGAGGTTGGATAACTCAGGGAGGAATCTAATTTAACAAGGATGGGGGAGCTCCACATACCTTTTAGAGGGTTAAAAACATGGCTTCGGTATCTCTAGGGTGTTCAGCCTCAAAAGTCCACAGTGGGAACTTTTACAGTACTTTTCTAAGTACTGACAAAATAATGACAGGAAATAATGTGCTGTTTTAGAATTGATACCTCATAGGGGTGAGAAAAATTTCACATCGTACCTACAAAACAGGATCTTGGTAACCCTCATTAAGGGTACTTCACAACATTTTTGACAAGCAGCCCCATTTTTTTTTACAGCGGAGCTCATGGCAGCCCAAAGGGCTGCCAAGCGGAGCCCCATAACTATAGGAACAGGATCACATGCATAGTACATAGAAATAGAAACCCATGCAACTCTTTTCTCATAGTAAACATGGATCACGGGCGAGTGCGCCCAATGACAACGACGTCACACAACATGGCGGCCTTATTCGGGTTAATACCAAGACTTGCAGCCTTGGTTTACAGCGTGTATCTTTGATATTGAACATCCATGCTATGATCAATTGATTATTGATTATTGATTTGATTATTGACACCTGTCAAAACAAGGTATCCGCTGACCAGTGTCACGTGACAATATCACAGGCTCAGGTTTAGAGCTCATCAAGCTCTTGTGTTTTTATAAAGTTGGCTGCTGACCAAGCACTGGTTTTTGATTGGATCGCAGACTCATGTCTAATTAATTTGTACTGATCAGGGCCAGGTTGTTCTGAAAGTGGTTAACGCCAACCCAGGATTAAGAGTTGATCGAAGTATACATATATACATACATACATACTTTATTCGTCCCAAATGGGCTTTTCAGAATAAAGAGATAATTAATAGTATATATACAAGTCGTCAGATGTTTTTCACTGTTTTTGAGTCATGGGCTTCTGGTGTATAGTCTAACATTATTCGAAATCAAAACAGAAGGCCAATCCATATGCACAGAAAACCTTAATGCAAAGTTAAAAATCTCCATCCAAATTCTTGCTTATCGTGGAATAGCTTAATCAGGCTTTGAACAACCCGGCCCTGGAGCTCTGCTTTTAGGCTTGGCTAAATCTATATGTTATGGGAGTTCTCACCAGGGTGCAATTTTCTATACTGAGGAATACCTAGTTAAGGCCTCTTACCAACAAAGAAGGAGATAGGCATGTTGAGTCGATTGATGTGTTCTCTATAAGATGATGACTTCAGTCGGCGCTTCTTATCCATATCTGGCAAATAAATGTCTTCTCCTGAAGCCGACATTAACTTCTTCTCCCTTATGCTAAGAGCAATTTGTTTGCCAACTTCTGCACTTACATAACCAAAGAACTCGTGCAGTGTGTCGTGGGTAAGAGGTGTGAGGTTTTCATGTTCCCATAACAAGCCGTAAATGAAGCTGATCCTGTACATCATACAAAATAATATCACATATTAAGAAATGTACTCCCTACTGAGACTAGTGTGAGGAAGGAACTGTGTGGCCTGTTCCGGGTTGTACATCCACATAAAAAATCTTATGATCTTCCCACAGCTAAAACCCATCCACACACTCTTCCTGAACAACAGGGTTTGTATCCTTTTTCAGAAACAAATTTCCAGGACTTTTTCAGGACTATTCCAGGACTCAGATTGATTTTTCAAGGGCTCTAAAATCACATTAACCTCTTCGCTCCCAAGATCTCAATGTTAATTCTCTTCACTGCCTTCTATACACTTTATATTTTTAGTTGAGTTTAACAGATTTCCAGAACTTTCCAGGACCAGTGGCCTTTTTCCAGGACTTTGAAGTCCTGGAAAATGCCAGGATAATAAAATTCCAGGACTTTCCAGGCTTTCCATGACCCATACAAACCCTGGAACAATACAAATCATGTGGTACAGCAAAGGTGAAAGACTGTGTGAGAAATGAGTAGTTTGTCAAGAATATCTTGGATCTCCTGAAGTGGAACACGACGACATACAGTCTCCATTCGTTTACTTATTTAACAGCAAAACTTTAGAATTCTTTGCCTGATAATTTAAGAACTTCTGAAATCCTTAATGAATTTAAGAGAAACATTTTTAGTGTTACTAATTTTTAATATTAAATATTATAATTGTATATTTAGTTAAATATTGTAGTGTGAATTAATTGTAATAACTTGAAGATATTAGCTCCTATCGAGCTACCTGTAAATTCAAGAGAAAATAAAGTTCAAGTATGTATGTAAATATATATGTATGACTCAAAGTAAAATTCTCTAACTTTTCCCTGATCTTGAGGAATTTTTTCCCTGACCATTTCCTGACCTGAAACAACCCAGTGCTATTCAATTTGTAGTTTCAGCACATTAGCCATATCAGGCTTTTGACCCTACCACTCTCTTATCTAGAACACTTAATGACAGACACACCTGTGACAAACAGGATTACGACACATTTCCTTGTATGGCAAGAACACATGATCAACGCCTTTAACAAACTGGTTGAAGAGTCTTTCTGTCCAAGCGGCCTGATCATCAGTATCCGCAGTTAGTCCTTTTATGCCAAGAGACTCCACTACTCCTGGTAAGTACAGTCCCACTTTCAGCTCGTTGAATGAGCTGGGTATGGGATTGGCAGCCAACTGACTGGCTACCACATTTCGGACTTTGCCTTCAAGCACTCCAGACAGTAAAGATGCAAACACCACCCAAGAACCAATGCAATGGGCCACGATCTGAACATCCTTCTACAGGAAAACATTAAACAATTAACACAATTAATTAAAAAATGGATCACTGGATAATGCAATTTGAGAGTTTTCACTGGCTTAGCCATCATGGGTTATGAGCTATTAAACCATGTTCTACAAATATGGTAAGCATACAGATACTTTTTGGGGGCATTTTTATTTTATTTTTTCACATGTATATTTTGGGGGCGTTTTTAATAAAACAATTATTCCAATTGTGCTTGTTAGATATGAGAAATTTATAGTAAACTCAGCGCTACACGCCTTGTTGGCTATAATCTACCATCTCATATCCAACGTATGCTCGTGGACTAATTGTTAAACAAGAACCATGGCGCGGTTTTAACAGTGCTTTAAAAATCAGTTACTCACACTGTCCGATTCCAAGCAATGTGAAATACAACGGAAAAGATGTAAGGGAACACTAACTTCATCGCACAATAGATTGTGTGTTTATAACTCCGAACTCCGATGAAAACTAAAACCACCAAGTGCATTAGGATATCTTATTACGTCAATAAGTCTTAAACGATTAACTAAAAAACGGAAATTAGCGTGACTTGCATCACATTCCATGAATAACGTAATTGCTTTTTATGTTTTCATTTATTCATTTGCTCCACAGGCAACCCAGACGCTGAATACGATTAAGGTGGCTGAAAACAGTTTCCAGTACTTTCCAAGACTTAGAGTTTGATGGGTCATTATAACCACTCTTTATCAGTTAATGCCACAATCATGGTATCAATTATCCATTCCCAATTATCGGTGAACAAGTTGCTGTTAATTTTGTGGCACAATAGGTTACCATAGCAACAATATGACCTGCTAAAAATACCCTTAATTTTTGCTTTAAGTGCTTATAACTCAAAAACGAGCTCGGTGACCCCCATTTTTTATTATCGAATTGTAATCAGCTAGCATGATAAGATGCAACTTTTTGTAAAGTTTGAAAAAATTCTATGACGGGGTTTCAGAGCCACCTTCAATTTTCGAAAATTTAAGGTGGCTCTGAACCCCCTTGGTAGAATTTTTTTAAACTTTGCAAAAAGTTGCATCTTATCATGCTGATAATACAATTCGATAATAAAAAATGGGGGTCACCGAGCTCGTTTTTGAGTTAATAAGCGCTTAAAGCTAAAATTAAGGGTGTTTTTAGCAGGTCATATTGTTGCTATGGTAACCTATTGTGCCACAAAATTAACAGCAACTTGTTCCCCGATGATTGGGCAGTTTGTTGATACCATGATTGTGGCATTAACTGATAAAGAGTGGTTATAATGACCCATCAAACTCCAAGTCTTTGAAAGTACTGGAAACTGTTTTCAACCACCTTAATACATGACATTAGTTTGTTGACAACTGCGTTACAATTTTAGCCATTTATAAGACAATATATGGGATCACTTTGAAAATTGCCCTAAATGCTACCTGTAGAAAATAATTTCAATAAAAATGGCTTACCTCATGTTGACATTGCATTATTTTGACGTCTCTGGGTTCCTGGAGGTGGTTTAAAGCAATTTTAGCGAATTTCACGTTCTGGCCGTTTGCTTCTGCAAACATGAGGTAAGCCATTTTCATTGAAATTATTTTCTACAGGTAACATTTAGAGCATTTTCGAAGCGATCCCATACATTTTCTTATAAACGGCTAAAATCATAATGCAATCATCAACAGACTAATGTCACGTATTAATCGCATTCAACGTCTGGGCCGCCTGTGTTTTGCACAAGATCATCATTATAACAATTAACACTGCATGCTACAACGCAAATAATACAATCTTGATCAGGAAGTCTCAGAAGCCTTTTTAGGCTCATCTAGGGGACCCCCTTTACTACCTGATAAGACAAGTCTGGCGGTTAGTGAATTTCAACACTCGCTTCTAATCAAATGCTTCAATAATACAAAAAGGCAACATATTTTGTACGCCTAAATAAAGAGTAGAATATTCATATGATTTTCAATACATTGAATTATCACCAGCTTTTAGCGAATAAACATAATTTCCTCGCTCCTTAGTCGGCGTTTCTTATTACATTCTTTGCATAGTGGATTTAGAGTGATTTGTAATCAGAGAGTTTTGTTCATCTCGAAGGGAAAATTCCTGGGCCATTCATTGACCCTTCAAACAAATATAAATTTTACATATGTTCCGAGATGAAATGCATGCAGAGCACATTCTAAAGCAGTCCTTGGTGATTCATGGATTACTGTAGACACCACATAACTTCATCAACACAAACTATATGATTGCACGATCGCTCTTCTTTACATAGTGAAAGTGAACAGTACAAGTTGCGTGATTCAAAGTCCCGTGGCCAAGTGAAGGTCTGCGTCTGGTCACCGACAAAACTAAAAATATACCACTTGCCGAGCAAGAACTGCTTGGCCTACAGCCATGCGGTTAATTAATAACAAACTGTGCTGTATTGAGAATGAGATGGTAAGTTTCTAGGATAGTAACTGAATGAAAGATGTGATTCCTTCAACACTGTCACATGCAAACTCGGAGAAAAAGAAACTTTTCTGATTTTACAGTGTTCAATAAATTATAATTTTTAATCCCCTTGTTGACTCTAGATGTGAAGTGGAATTTCATCTTTAGCAAGATATTGTCTTGTGACCACACCCACCGTCAGCACCTCAATAATGTCGCCCTTCGTGGTTGGCAGACTGTGTCTGGGTTTGTGATACAAATGTCTTCTTTACCCCTCTGTATTTTTCCTAAAACTACTCCCTATTTCTCAATTGTTTGCACTCCCATAACTGCTATCAACAGCTCTTTGAAAGAATTTGTAGTGCATGCGTCGGTTGGGTGGAACTCCCATATTAAAGGGACATGGGTGCTTATTGTACCTTTTAGGGGTTCAAAAAAGGTTCTGGTATGCCCTGGGGCCTAATTAGCCTGAAAAGGTCCACGGTGGGAAATTTTGTGATATCTAGGGCACTGAGCTGAAAAAACATGTCAGGAGATGATGTGTTGTATTACAATCAGTGCGTCTTAGGAGTGACAAACACTTCAAGCCACGCCCACAAAACAGGATCTTAGTACCTTTTAGGGGTTCTATTCAAAATTTCTGACAAGCACCCTCATCCTTGTTATATGTGAGTGCCCTCCCCCTAGGTATAGGGTTTATACCTGTTTAGTGACCTCAATCACTTTGTCGATAGCGGCTGGAGAATCATAGGCTGCACAATCATCCAGTGTGTAGTCCCTCCGTGCCATTGAGGGTAGGTTACATGAAACACGCCAATCAACAAGCCAAACATCATACCTTGTAAGAAGAAGCAGGTGTAACGTTCAATGCAATTTACAAGTGACTTTTGATTGATGGGCTCTTCATGCACTCTGACGTCTTTTATGGCTGCCACCAAAACCACACATGTTGCAGTAAGAGCATTTTTGAGCAGCATGGTCTCCCATTTGATTCTGCTATATATAACCTTTGTCAGAGTCCAATTAGGCATAGTCTTTTATCAATGACTTAAGACATCGTTCTCGTTTTCATTATTATTACCATCATCATCATTATTTTTATTATAATTTACAGTCTAGTTGCTTGTGTTTCAAAACCTTGTAGCCTGCTCCAGACATCGGATAATGTGGTACAGCAAAACCTGGCATGCCAAAGAAAAGTATTAGGATCTAGATCTAGTGATCTAGCTTTCCATTCACCTATTCTCTTCTTTCATTCTTTGTGCATCACTTTTGCTACTGCCCCCAGTCTGAAAGCCTTAAAAAATGTTTTCTTCATATAATTATGTTCTGTGACTTCACTCAAAGCATCTTGCAGTGTTGAGTGGGAGAAGAAATGGATCCTAAGTTGAAGTAGTGAGCACAGGGAAGGATTGAAAACAACTCTCCTTTCCACATGCATCTTTGACCACCTCCCTCTTACAGTCCATTTCTCCCCAGCGCTCGATACGCAGGCCACTCACTGTCAGCTAAGTACATGTGTACCTGTGCTGCACCAGGTATTCCAGCAGATTTGTGTCAATAGTGTCCAGGCTGAATATTCCACTGCTGACTCCAAGCCCGTGAAACAATACAACTGGCCCCTTTGTTCCACCATTGTAGCGTGTCAAGGCTATTTCAAACTGATTAAACAGAATAGTCAGTGAGAGTTTATTCTTATCCCTAGCTCTTAGCTAAGGAAGCTAACACTGGATTCCAGCACTGTCTAGCACTTTTACTTACTTTGATGGATCATT
>JAHPZR010016993.1:0-12941 GCA_019787425.1 Platygyra sinensis | reverse complement strand
AAGTCAAGTTAATTGTTGCGGAGTGAGCGTAGCGAGCGAGCAGCAACATAATCAGGATTTAAAATTAAAAGAGTACGTAAGAGGGAGTACGAATTCTCGAATTCGTGACTTTTTACCAGAATGCATTGCATTTAACCAGAGTGCATTGTGCCACGAACAACACAAAAATGTCGCGTGGATTCCGATGAGAATTTTTGCTCCAATTTACTTGTAGAACGATGTGCAGGAGATGTTACTGACTTTCACAACTATGTCATTTCTTAGCAGTCTCGCCTCCGTGGTCGAATTCTTAAATCAGATGAAGAGAAATCATCGTTACTAAAACTTGTAGAATAATTAAAACAAACGGAAAGTGTAGAACACACTTACTTCATATATGCTACGATCTACTCCTTTTCATCCGAACATGAATTTAAACTTAAGTTTAGCATTTTCACATATCCGGCGATGCCGGACGCGTCTTCGACAATGTCAACACTCCGGCGGAGACATTTAATGCGTACCGGTACAGAATTTATTAGTGAGATTTCTGCTGCTACAATTTTCACATCTTTCAATTTTCACATCTTTTCGATTCCATCTTTTAGATTTTCTGGTAAAGGGGAGGTAGATGTGAATCGTATGTGTATGTGCTTTATTGTCTCGATCCCTTGTCACGGTATCCGGTCATCTCGCCACCAGGGAGTTTCGCCTCCAACCAACTCGCCACCAAAAAACCTTCTCGTCACCAACCAACACGCCACCAAGAAACCATCTCGCCGCCAAGTAAAGTAGTCAAGGTGAATTAGCTGTTCGAACGAGAGGAAAGTAGTCGAGATGGAAAAGCTGTTCAGACGAAGTTCGTTTGCTTGTCTGTATGCAAATTACATGTTGTAGGTGACGTGATTTGATAAATGTTCCGTTGTCTTTGGCGAGCGACATTAAATGCGCGTATGTTGCTGATGTTGTTTTTTTGTAGCATGGTTTTCAAAACAACACAAGTCGCGCTTTTTTTTTTAACTTTCTTGTTGTGATTGTGCAGTAGTCTTTGCATTGCCTTCGTAGCTGATTATTCACAACTAAGCTATTTATACAAAGTAAGCTGATATCTTAGGGCTACCGCCGCTGCAGTACATCGTTCAACGTAATACGAACTGTGTGAGTGTTTTACACAACTAAACAAGGTAGAACGAATTTCAGTCTCTTCGGCTTGCGGTTTAATGTTATTAGATTATTGGTAATCGGTAATCTTGGACCTGTAACCGTTGTCACACCTCGCCATCGATTCGTGATGATGCATGAAGTTGATGCATACAATTTACACACCACAATTTGACACTGCTTTAAGAAACAAGCAAGCACATGGTTCACTGTGCATCCTAAATCATCCATTGGCGCATAACCACAATTCCTTGCGCCATATCACTGCGCATCCTAAAATATTTCCCTTCGCGCATAACCACAATCCCTTGCGCATACCACTGCGCATCCTAAATCTCTCATTTGCGCATAACCACAATTCCTTGCAATTGGTAAGAAAAAGTGATTGCAAGCCCCTATAATGTAATCTTCTGCTGATTAAAGAGCTGCCTCGCTCGTTCGCTTCAGGCTCACTCGCTGCGGCAGCAATTAGAAGTACTATTATTCTAACTACTACTTGTTACTTATACGATAGTTTATTGTTATTTATCTCAAAACTGGAGAAGATTCCGAGAGAAAATACTCTCATTCCATATACAGATGTCGTCTTAAATAGACAAGGGACTCAACGTGGTGTGTTGGAATGTAATAATGTTTGTAAATAGCGTCAATCTGGAAAGAATTTTTAAGTCTGTTTTTTTTCTTCCAGGGTAAAAGGATAATTGGAGCTACATGCTCAACAGACAGCGCTCAACAGTATCTTCTTAGAAGCAGCATAAACCCAATCGACGGGGTACAGTTTTACTTTTGTGACTGCTTTGGACATTATGGATCTGGGTCGGAATCCGTGAAATGTACCATCCATTACTGGGAATGTCCGCTTACTACTTAAAACACTATCCATTGTTGGTACATACTAAAACTGTGGATAGCGTTGAAGGCGCGCTCTGACTGGCTAGTCGAACTCCGAAAATCCTTTGCTATTTACCTCCGAGCTACTCGGGAAAAATGATGTCCGCGGTTTGCATCAGTGACAAGTGAAGAAATCATCTTAATTAATTTTTTGTGGTATATATAATCTCACTGTTTTAGTAGATGAGTAAAGCAACTATTCACCGTGTCGGTGGCTAGCGGTCGATATTTACCTGACACTCAGGTGAATAGTTGTTAATTATGGATCTTTGGATCACGGCCAGAGGACGGATATTGACCCCAGGCTCGGATTGTTTGAAAGGTGGATGATGCTATTCGCCGGATAACTCACTATCCGGCAGATAGTGTTTTCTTTTATTAACACTCGTATATTCGTTGGATAGCGTTATCCAATCTTCGAGTAATTTAACTGCGACACGACAGTTTTAGATGATTTGGTCGACTTCAACTAAAGAGGCACTAGATGTTATCTTTGTCGTCTTTTGTTATTTTCTCAAACAGCTTCAAAATGCAACGGACCGACTCGGTCAAGAAGACAGTGCTTTAAAGGCAGTTTTAGAGGAGGTTAACAGGACACTTTCCATAAAGGTGAAATTAAATTGGAGCAACCATCCTTCATCAAACAGCTTGCCCAGTTGTTCGAAGATTAGATAACACTTTCCAATAGATGAATTACTATCCAATGAACAGCGTAGTATTTGCTTATGAACACTTATCCACTTGATAGCGATTTATTCGACGAGATAGCGTTATCTACCCTGAAAACAACTGAGCCCTGGGGTATTACTAACTACGGACCCATTACATGTTGTAACCATCTCTCGTGCTCTCTCACAGGTAGACAACATGCGAAAGCTCCAGGGGCCAGTCGGTCCTCCCGGTTTCAACGGTTCTCAGGGACCGATAGGTCCTTCTGGACCTCCAGGATTCAATGGAACACAGGGACCCCAGGGTATTATTGGCCCTCAGGGGTTTAACGGTTCACAGGGAGCTCAGGGTCCACCTGGACCACAGGGAAACCAAGGAGCAGCAGACTTTTCTCAGTGTATACATAAGACAAAGTCAAACACAGGAAGCCAGGACAAAGTGACAAGCAACAATCCTGCAGCCCCCATTAAGGTTACCCTGGAAGAACTCAGCGTAAGTTTAATCAATGCTGTCAGATGATGATTTCCGAACAAAACAGTTCACAAAAAAACACTACCTTGTTGTACATGTCAAAGTAGAGATCACTTTGTCAACATGTTAGAACCCAACAGCAGTAAATGGAATAGACCATATTCGTATATACTCGGTATTGGATTGGAACTAACTCCAGTGTACTGGAGAGTCTTTTCAAATGCAAATGACATTAATCTCTTTTTATTGATATCCCCCAAATGAGCCTCCATTGCAAGCTAGTTCCAGTCCAATACCGAGAATATGACATTAATCTCTTTTTAATGATATTCCCTCGCATGAGCCTCCATTGCAAGCTAGTTCCAGTCCAATACTGAGAATATGACATTAATCTATTTTTAATGATATTCCCTCGCATGAGCCTCCATTGCAAGCTAGTTCCAGTCCAATACCGAAAATATGACATTGATCTCTTTTTAATGATATTCCCTCGCATGAGCCTCCATTGCAAGCTAGTTCTTATGTGAATGGTCTCACATAAGAACTACATTTACGGATTTGTAAGATTAAAACCTTCTATAAATAAATTAAAGCATTCAAAGCGCACTACAGTTTCTATTTGATTTGTTATCCACATGATGTTCATTCTGGGAAATCAACGTGTAATGTGACTTAATTAGTTAGCCATAGCACAACAAACAGTAAGAAGGAAAGATAGCTTTCTTTTAAATGGCTACGTACTGACTAAAGAGATGGGCATGCATTTTTATTGTGATTAATCGAATGGATTTCTTAATGGCGCGTCTTATGTACTGAATAAGTTACGTTTGATATATCAATATTCAGTACTAAGGCTTTCAGGACAAAATTGCTTTTTTTAAGTTTCTTTGGTCACTCAATTCCTTGAAGAGACGAGAGTACATCACCAAACACCGTCAAATAAAGGAGTTTGTGTTGAAAGCCTCGGAGCTACGTTAGACTACTAACTCAAGGAACGTGGCCCATTGCGAACCAGTTCAGCCCATAAATTTGAATCGAACCAAGCGTGTGTGTTCGCCGTTGGGCGTATTTGAAGAAAGCAAATTAAGTTAATCAGTGATGTAATATTTTTTTTTCGTCTTTAAGGCGACTCAATGCAAGTTTCATTTCTCCTTCACAGGGCATAAGAATAGTGGGTGCGACATGCTCAGCGGACCTCGCTCAGCAGTATTTTCTTACATCAGACATAAACCCAGCCGACGGTCATTTATTTTACTATTGTAACTGTTATGGACATTATGGCTCTGGCTCGCAAACTGTGAAATGCACCATGCATTACTGGGAATGCCCGCTGACAATTTAAAGTCCACCAATGACCTGATGTATGGACGGTGTTGAGTCCAAATCATCCGAAGGAAAAAAAGATGGCGACTGTACATTTTACCACAATGCCATGCGAACCATGCACAACCAATAAGGCACAAGGAGAGCCACATTTTTGCAAATGTTTCTCTTTGCTAAGAAATATTGTGTATGCTCGGGTTAACTGAGATGTTGGAATTTTTTTCTGTTCGAGTTATGGGTAAATGTACCAGTAACCATCTATTTCCTACCGAGGATTGATACACATTGTTAGTTATAGCCTTTTAGATCGGTTTAGGTATACCTTATATTAACCCATTCCCATGATGACGCCTGGTAGAATAGTATTGACGAAACAAAAACTGTTTTGCTGTAGACAGCCGTCCTCGGAATGAAACGATTATTACGTGGTCATTCCGCTGGCTGCTGTTGTAGAAAGAAGCTTGTTTTTCAGCTCGGTAATCGTAAGGCCATAATATGTTATAGGCTTATAAGAAAACCCCCTTCTGATATATAGCCACTAAATCAAAGTAAACGTAATATTTAACTATTTTCTTATCAAGTGACAGAAAAAAGGGTTACTAAGCCGAACTGCATTGATTTATATGGTTGATATTTAACTTAGATTACGAGCCCGAGTTTTCTACGAGAAGATAGTCAACGAGGCTGCGCCTTGTTGACTATCGCTCGTAGAAAACGAGGGCGAGTAGTCTAATTGCTTTAGTATGAATTTACCGTAGTCTCATTGCGTAAAAAGAAAAAAAAAGTCAAGAAACGCGTAGAAAAGAACTGTTTTATTATGTTACATCAGGTTCCAACGTGATGCGCGATGTGCACTGATGCGTAACTGCTTCCATCAGCAGATAGAAAATAATTAACGGTAATATCGCCAATCAAATTCACGGATACACAATAGACTACGGTAAATTTATATTAATAACTTTTAGAAAACAGTTCTAAGAAAATACGTGCGCTGATTGGTTAAAAATCGTTTTTCTATAACTCGATGGAGACACAACTAGCATGAGCTTTTGCTGAAGTGATGGCGCGAGCAAAAAGAAGCCACATTTTGATAATAAGAGTTAACAAGTGTTTAACCTTTTTCACGTCGCGGTGTTTTCTAAAAGAAATAGAAAACACGTACTCCGTGTTTCTATCGAGATATAGAAACACTAGCGAAAGTTTGGGAGACCTCGAAAAAGCTGTGGTAACACTCGCCTGTGGCTCGTCTTCTCGCAGCATTCTCCCAAACTTTCACTCGTGTTTCTAAAAATTAGATTATGAGCTCGAGATTTCTATTTAACCAATAGAGTGTTTCTGTCGAGGAACTATCGGCTGATAGTTGCCCCGCGGAAATTTGATGTTCTTAAAACAAATATTTGCCCGAGAAGCGAAGCTTCGAGAGCAAATATGCTATTGACAGATAGAGCCCGCGCGAAATCGTACCACGTTATCAGTTTTGATCAATGACGACAAAGGAAAATTTAGTGGTGAAGTATAACGCGTCAACTATCACGCATAGAAATCGATAGCGAATAATTTAATTGTTTTAGTACAAATCTACCTGTCGTTCAAAATTTTATCTAAGTCCTCTTTTGAGACGCCTGGAAAACGCCAAGAAGTGCCGTTATTTTGTTAACAAGGGCACACTGCTAAGCTACTCACTATCTATTACAGAATAGAACGTGAGTAGCGTAGCCAATCAAAGGACGTCATTCGTGATAGAACGCTAATAGATTTATACTAACACTCGATAGAAAACGGTACATTTTTTCTATTTCTTAAATTCGTAACAGTGAGGTCCTATACATGCAATAAGTATTCAGTGCACCGTTTTTTTATATCGATCTTATGATGTACTGATGTTCAGTGTACTTTATGATCATAATCACCAATAATTTTTTACGTAATGAATGATCTTTATTTAAGTAATAAATACGCGTAATTTGCTAACTTTGTTTTTCTGGCTTAATTGAATAGCTGCCAACAAAAACAGCCTCCCCCCCCCCCCCCCGCCCCTTCCTAAAACAAAACAAAACAAAACAAAATGAATATTTCATACAAACTACGTATAATGCTCAGATTACTTGTTTCACGATTGCAAGTTATCGGAACCGAGGGCTGGAATTGAAAGCTGTTAGATATTCAGGGTTATAAAATGGAAAAGTGGGTTATCTTTTTTTCCAGAGTTATATTGCCTCAGTTGTCATTAGTTATCGGCCTCTTGCATATAACAAACGAGTTAAAAGTACCATCTGTGCCTGATCAGCTATTCTACAGTGGCACCCGGCTATAACAAAGCCCGCTATAACGAAGACCCTGTTATAACGAACAACATTTGAAAGCCTGGCAGAATTACAGTAAAATATATGGAAACAAACTCCGCTCTAACGAACCTTGCTCTAACGAACCCCGCTCTAACGAACCCCGCTATAACGAAGTCCCCGCTATAACGAATTGATTTTGACGGTCCCAACGCACAATTTACCCCGCTATAACGAATATTTTGTCCCGTCGCTCGCAGTCAGTAAAAACGACACGATGGTACAAATGGTTGATAAGACAAACACGACTCCTATTGGTCCAGATAGGGAAACTTTGACCTTCAAAGCTTTGCTTTATTTAAATGTAGCCGTTCACCCCGCTATAACGATTTTTTTTTCGGTACCGTGGCACTTCGTTATAGCGAGGTTTTACTGTACCTCATAGACGGTGGCGAGGGGTGTTTGCGTGACGCGTGATCGCTTCGAAATTAGCAGCGTGACGCGTGATGGAGACCAAAATTAGCCCCGTGATGCGGGAGGGTATGATTTGCTTTTTTATAAGCACGCGATGCGATATTTAACCAATAGATTTCCGTGATAATATTTCGAACTAGAAGGATACCATTTATTTGAAATAAATATTATTTAGAGTCTTAAAAAAACATAAATCGTGGCAGACTTGGTAGCATTTCCTGGTCTTTTTCGTCCTCTCAGTCTTAACCTCTGATGTCTGATCTTGATGAATCTTAATTGTACTATGGGTCCAAACAACTGTGACTAAAACCGTGAACTTCAGAATTATTTTTGCTCTATTGCATGAAAGGCCTGAAAGAAAGTGCTCCCTTGAAAGTGGCTAAAACAATAAAAGACCTAAGAGTTTGGTGTCATCTTATGCTGGGAGCATGAGGGAGCAGCATGATCCATGTATTGCAAGGAGAATGTCTTTATTTTTCTTTTGATGTAATATATATAGGAATGAACAAGTAATGTGTTATACTCACAAAGCTTACTTAAGGTAGAGAAGGAAGATTTCCGTGTAATTATGTACAGAGATATCAACACTGTATATGGATGTGACATTTTTTCGTAAATTATGACTAAAATGATTTTATAGGAAATGACAGGAAAGAAACTGAACGTATATACTTAATTCTGACATTCACTATCACAAGTCCTCTTGGACAAGATAAACAGATGGTAATGATAAGCGGCCTGAACAGTATTATTACGGGTCTTGGGCATGTTATTTCCAGCTTTCAAGTAATATATGATATGTAAGATTATATATTTGGACCACGAAGAAAGATAAGAAGACATGATTGATCTTTGCAGTTCAGTATCCACAACTTTGGCAGCTCTGAAATCAAAGCCTGAAAACAATTCAGGTCTGAATGGGATATGAACCCATGCATGACCTCTGCGATATCGCTACAGCAAGGCCGCGAGTTCTGTGCATATCTGCGATGATCAGTCATGTCTTCTTATTATTTCCAGCTTGTCGGGTTTTTACCACGAGAAAGGTGTAATTCTAACTTAACAGTAATATTTATTAGTGGTATATGCACAACACAAGTAAATACTGTTTTCACCGTTTCTGATTGGTTAACTCGAACTGGAGTAAGTGCTATTTTAAAATTCCGTACATGTTTGTTTATTGTCACAAATAAAGGCATTCTTTGTGCGGTAGTTTTTCAGCCCGTGTTGTATATAATAAAACAAATAATCACCAAAGTGCCGGTGGAAGTTATGGATATTTATCTCCACTTTCCTCCAGGTGAACAACTATTAAATAAAGAACAGGAATAACTGAAAAGAATAGCGAGAGAGCGAGGAGAAAGAAAATAAAAACTGGGACCATGCTTCGCAGAACGGCATGCTAACTAACAAAGATAACATCTAGTGCCTCTTTAGTTGAAGTCGACCAAATCATCTAAAACTGTCGTGTCGCAGTTAAATTACTCGAAGATTGGATAACGCTATCCAACGAATATACGAGTGTTAATAAAAGAAAACACTATCTGCCGGATAGTGAGTTATCCGGCGAATAGCATCATCCACCTTTCAAACAATCCGAGCCTGGGGTCAATATCCGTCCTCTGGCCGTGATCCAAAGATCCATAATTAACAACTATTCACCTGAGTGTCAGGTAAATATCGACCGCTAGCCACCGACACGGTGAATAGTTGCTTTACTCATCTACTAAAACAGTGAGATTATATATACCACAAAAAATTAATTAAGATGATTTCTTCACTTGTCACTGATGCAAACCGCGGACATCATTTTTCCCGAGTAGCTCGGAGGTAAATAGCAAAGGATTTTCGGAGTTCGACTAGCCAGTCAGAGCGCGCCTTCAACGCTATCCACAGTTTTAGTATGTACCAACAATGGATAGTGTTTTAAGTAGTAAGCGGACATTCCCAGTAATGGATGGTACATTTCACGGATTCCGACCCAGATCCATAATGTCCAAAGCAGTCACAAAAGTAAAACTGTACCCCGTCGATTGGGTTTATGCTGCTTCTAAGAAGATACTGTTGAGCGCTGTCTGTTGAGCATGTAGCTCCAATTATCCTTTTACCCTGGAAGAAAAAAAAACAGACTTAAAAATTCTTTCCAGATTGACGCTATTTACAAACATTATTACATTCCAACACACCACGTTGAGTCCCTTGTCTATTTAAGACGACATCTGTATATGGAATGAGAGTATTTTCTCTCGGAATCTTCTCCAGTTTTGAGATAAATAACAATAAACTATCGTATAAGTAACAAGTAGTAGTTAGAATAATAGTACTTCTAATTGCTGCCGCAGCGAGTGAGCCTGAAGCGAACGAGCGAGGCAGCTCTTTAATCAGCAGAAGATTACATTATAGGGGCTTGCAATCACTTTTTCTTACCAATTGCAAGGAATTGTGGTTATGCGCAAATGAGAGATTTAGGATGCGCAGTGGTATGCGCAAGGGATTGTGGTTATGCGCGAAGGGAAATATTTTAGGATGCGCAGTGATATGGCGCAAGGAATTGTGGTTATGCGCCAATGGATGATTTAGGATGCACAGTGAACCATGTGCTTGCTTGTTTCTTAAAGCAGTGTCAAATTGTGGTGTGTAAATTGTATGCATCAACTTCATGCATCATCACGAATCGATGGCGAGGTGTGACAACGGTTACAGGTCCAAGATTACCGATTACCAATAATCTAATAACATTAAACCGCAAGCCGAAGAGACTGAAATTCGTTCTACCTTGTTTAGTTGTGTAAAACACTCACACAGTTCGTATTACGTTGAACGATGTACTGCAGCGGCGGTAGCCCTAAGATATCAGCTTACTTTGTATAAATAGCTTAGTTGTGAATAATCAGCTACGAAGGCAATGCAAAGACTACTGCACAATCACAACAAGAAAGTTAAAAAAAAAAGCGCGACTTGTGTTGTTTTGAAAACCATGCTACAAAAAAACAACATCAGCAACATACGCGCATTTAATGTCGCTCGCCAAAGACAACGGAACATTTATCAAATCACGTCACCTACAACATGTAATTTGCATACAGACAAGCAAACGAACTTCGTCTGAACAGCTTTTCCATCTCGACTACTTTCCTCTCGTTCGAACAGCTAATTCACCTTGACTACTTTACTTGGCGGCGAGATGGTTTCTTGGTGGCGTGTTGGTTGGTGACGAGAAGGTTTTTTGGTGGCGAGTTGGTTGGAGGCGAAACTCCCTGGTGGCGAGATGACCGGATACCGTGACAAGGGATCGAGACAATAAAGCACATACACATACGATTCACATCTACCTCCCCTTTACCAGAAAATCTAAAAGATGGAATCGAAAAGATGTGAAAATTGAAAGATGTGAAAATTGTAGCAGCAGAAATCTCACTAATAAATTCTGTACCGGTACGCATTAAATGTCTCCGCCGGAGTGTTGACATTGTCGAAGACGCGTCCGGCATCGCCGGATATGTGAAAATGCTAAACTTAAGTTTAAATTCATGTTCGGATGAAAAGGAGTAGATCGTAGCATATATGAAGTAAGTGTGTTCTACACTTTCCGTTTGTTTTAATTATTCTACAAGTTTTAGTAACGATGATTTCTCTTCATCTGATTTAAGAATTCGACCACGGAGGCGAGACTGCTAAGAAATGACATAGTTGTGAAAGTCAGTAACATCTCCTGCACATCGTTCTACAAGTAAATTGGAGCAAAAATTCTCATCGGAATCCACGCGACATTTTTGTGTTGTTCGTGGCACAATGCACTCTGGTTAAATGCAATGCATTCTGGTAAAAAGTCACGAATTCGAGAATTCGTACTCCCTCTTACGTACTCTTTTAATTTTAAATCCTGATTATGTTGCTGCTCGCTCGCTACGCTCACTCCGCAACAATTAACTTGACTTATGTAAAAATTTGACTTTCTTTTATTTCAGGGTCAAATTTCTGCTTGCAAAACGTGTATTAATTATAAGTTCAAATTCTGGTGAAGAAAAGGGCACTTGCATGCAATATCTATTCACTCCTACAAAGCACCCAACTCAATAACAACTTCAATTGATTTCCTATCATAACCGTTCGAAAGCAAATCTCAGAATAATGAACCCATACGGAGAGCCCGTTAGCAGGCTACTATCATAACGATTCAAATATGTTGTGCAAATGAATTCTTCATAGGGTAACTGTTAGCATACTTAAATTGTTCTCCCCTTCGGAAGCATTATTACCATTTAGGTATACTAGTATTACTTATTATCATCCCATGTAGTTTTCTTACTTTTCACTGATTCACCAGGAGGCCACCACGTGACCAGCAAATAACTATCTGCAAATAATGGTCCGCTCATGCGTAGTACTGTGTAAATGTTTTTGCTGCAAATACTGTTCTGTTAATGCGTAATTTTTATAGATAGCCGATGGCTTTTTGAAAGAAAGCAGATGGCTTTCCAGAGATTTCAACCGCAGAGTGATTCAAATATGAAAACAAACTTGGTGATCGAATGATAGAACGATTATTGAACTCGGTTATCGCAAATTATAATCCATCAAATCTTTTCGCTCACACGCGATTGGTCGAAACAGCTCACGTGACCGAATATCCCCCAGCTAAAACTGGGGGATATTCGAGGATATACCCCAATTTTTCAAAACTGCAGGAGTTGCGTTAAAGATTTGAAGGATAATAAACACGGTAGTCTCCTTCTGGGGCGAAAATATGCTCGGATATTTGTCCTTGGACACTATCTGTTCCTCGAAGCTCACAGGTTTCCTCGAGCTACGCTCTCTGAAAACTGTTCGCTTCTCGGAACAGATAATGTCCGCGGACAAATATCCTAGCATATATTCGCGCCAAATGGAGGCTACTGTTTATATATCGTGATTTGTTATTGCCTCGCAGATGAATGACTTGCCTCAGTCTTCGGGGTCTACTCGCCATTGACAAATCGCGATGCTTTGCTCAACCTCGTCCAATAATTCTTGATTCAGTAATTACTTACTAATTACAGTTCGAGAATTATCTATATGTAAAGCTCAGAGTATCCTAGAACGTTTCAAAAGTCAGCCACTTCGCTTTCTTTATTAAGAGTGGAAAACAGTTACTTACACTCGGCTCTTCCAAGGGGACCGTAGTTGGAGCTGCAGGAGAAAATATCGTCACTGGATCTTGGCTTCCTGTCGCCGAAAGTGTCTTGTGTTCACACTGAGAAATGTTTCCTGCGCCTTGCGGTCCCTGTGGCCCGGTAAGACCTTGAGCGCCTTGTGAGCCGTTGAATCCCTGAAGGCCCATGACGCCCTGGGGTCCCTGCGTTCCATTGAATCCTGGAGGCCCAGCAGGACCAGTCGGTCCCTGAGAGCCGTTAAAACCGGTAGGGCCGATTGGGCCCTGGAGCTTACTCACGTTTTCTATCTGCGAGAGGGATAACATAACTATTAAGACGGAATCCACCAGAAGTTCGAGTAACAAGTGGACAGAAATCTAGTACCAAGATTATTTACATCGTATTGCAAACTTCTGTGTGACTGTTTTAAATATCTTCTCAAAAGAAATCATTCCCCGAACACCAAGCGTCGAAAACGAATGTTGCACATCGTATGAAACCCCTGAAAGTACTGGTGAAATGAAACTGGGGGGGGGGGGGGGGATGAAATTTTTCCTGT
>JAHPZR010016992.1:0-16424 GCA_019787425.1 Platygyra sinensis | reverse complement strand
ACGGAGTTCAAATGGCCATTGTTTTTGTCTTATTAAAAAATCAACTCAATTTCGACCTGCCGTTTTCGAACTAACAAAAAGGGGATCCATTGACAGTTTCTACACGACCCTTCATCTCTGAATTGTGAATTCGTACAATACACCGATATAGAACAGCTCGAATTCATACGACTCACTCCTGTCTGTCACATACGGGGGTGTTCACTACAGCATGGGTCAAATTTTAGAGAACACTATGACGGTGCACTTTAGGCTCGTGGAAACCTTTGCTAGAAAATGGAAATGTAGATAAATGTCAGATTAAGGCACGAGCCGAAAAGCGTAGCTCCTGGGTGCCGGGTTATGTTAAAGAGGGCCTGATTAATTAGCTAACGCCAGGAAAAAGGCAAAATTTTTGCACGTAGAGCTTTGTAACTTGGAGGTCGAGGCCTTTCTGTATATTGTGTTGGTTCTGCTGTGCCCTGAGTCTCAGATAATGCCGCTTTAGATAACTTTTACATCCTGGGGTTAACACTTAACCGTCTCTCCGAACAATCCTAGCCCTGTTTTCAACAAAGTAAATCAGTACAGTGGGAGCCCCCGAGATCTAATGGGAAATACATCACATGTGCAAGCGGGTCAACACTAAAAAAAAGCAACGTGCACCGTCCAATGAGCTATACATATGTGAGCCCGGCGTTAACAAAACGATTGAATGCCAGGATGAAACCACACAACGTCGAACAAAACAACTTGGCCACTGTGTTGCCGGATCTCTTGTAGAAATTTACGTACCAGACGTCACTTTGAAGTGTAAACAAAACCAATTTGATAGCAAGGCTGGTTACTACGGCAAGGGCAATTGAAACTTTAATGGGCCAATATTTCGACTAGCATAGCTAGTCCGTCTTCAGAGGCACAGAGAAGATAACCGGCTCCTAAATTTGAATTTACTAGTATAGCAATGGCAGTTAAATGTTTAACTAGTAGGTTACATATTTATATATATAAGTGACGATAAAGAAAAATCAAATGTATGGTCACAAAGCGTATATGGTCTGAAAATATCGCGTAAATAAATGAGTAATTAGAAGAAGAGTAAATAAGAGTGATATAAATAAATGATATATTGGTACAGGGGGTTGGAACCAAAAATTAACAGTAATATAAACACGGCCAAAGATTAGCGTTTCATTGCGTCGGTTGATTGCCCCATAAGGTGTTTAACGTGTTGACCTCTTCGCTATAAAATAGTTCCTCCTCCTGGCTCTTTCGTACGGGAGAGAGTTATTGGTGTATTTGAAGTTCTGGAGGGAGCTAAGTAGGCCAGTGGCCTTGACGGAGCTGCCGAAGGCACGGTGTCAATTGATCATAACATGGCTTGTTCCAATATCAAGAGAAGAGTACGACAGTAAACCAAGGCTGCCATGTCGCTTGCCGCCCCCCCCTCCGTTTTTCTAACGAAGAAGAAAGGTCATAGCTACGGTTACTGCTAAACTGAGGTTTCGATAAGACTAAAACGCAGTTTACCTGAGACGAACGGCTGTTTACACGGACTAATCTAACTAAGTAGGCCGCATACAACGGGCCCCCGTTTGAGGTATTCTCTCGAAAGTTTTTTCTTTGCAAGCAAATCGCTGCTATGGTTGCACAGCGGAAACTAGTTTGAAAATTACAAACATTTTTCTTGACTCCAAAGTGTCGTAAGGCAATGTCACTGTCAATCTGCAGGCGAGTTTATGTCCGACCTAAATCCTCCTTAAAGTGTAAAGCTCTGGTAGATGAGAGTAGTGGCAAGGACAAATTTAGTCCCCTTACTGGATACTCCTCGTGCGAACCTCTTCCCCGCCAAACGAACACCTGAAAAGCCCGGGGGGCGGGGGGGGGGGGTACTGCCCAGAAAAATTTGGTGGGGGTTGTGGCGGGCCCGCTTCCCAAATCCACTTACCCTAGTTTAATGACCAAAAAGCTAGCGTTTTATGTCCCGACCCGTAATTTATGACCTGACCAAAGAATTTCTGAAACCCTATTTTATGACCTCGAACCTTGACATCAAAACTCCTGTGTTTCAATACCTGCATACTAATTGGATCCCTAGCTCAGACCCAACCGTTATTAAGATTACCGTTAAACATAATTTCTGTGAAGGTGCTTTTTGTTAATGTGTCGTTTTGGTTTTCTTAAAAGCATACTCATAATTGAGGGCGTAGACGTACACAAAACCATACCCTATTTATGCCCAAATGGCCAAAATCAGCAGAAGTTGATACCCTATTTATGACCTAAAAACGGCTGAGAAAAACCATACCAACAAATTAAAAAAAAAAAAAATGGGGGCCGCACATAACCTATATTAAGCCCATAATAAGGCGAGTACCCCCCCCCCCCCCAGACCCCCCCGCGGCTGAAGAACGGCAAATCTGCCGCGGAGCAACCGGACTACGTAAACTTCTTAACTGCTTACTTCTTCTTACGCAGGGCCGCACTAAAGGAAAAAGGGCGGGGCGGGACCGAAAGACAGGCGAAGATAGGACTTTTTCACTTACAGCTTTCTGTGATAGGTCGGCGGGGAGCAAGGATGGGAGGGGCGCCCTGCCTTGCTACACCTGCTACCGAGCTAGTGAACGTCTAACAAGAAAGTATTGACGATGAAAGCGGAAATGTGCTAGTCCAGGATTATTTTTGGCGTAAACATGACGTTACATTTAAGCCTGTTTTTTGTCCGTTGACTTGAAGCCATATTGACATGTCAGGAGGAATCTTTGTCCTTTTTTCTCTTTGTGTTTTACACGCTGAACACGTGAACCACTTGCTGCCACACAAGGTGTCGCGACACATCTGCCTTTTCATCGGTTGACCGTACGGTTTATTGCGCTAAAACCATAGCACTGATGACTTGGGCACGTCCACGGTCGAACAAACTTAGGTGTGCGCTTACTTTTTGATTTTGGCACCGCCGATTTACCGAGGTTTGTTACTGTGTTTACAACGACTAAAAACGTTCACTTTCAGATAAGTAGAAACAAAACCAAGGTTAAACATCTTTCGGGAAAACACCCGGGGTCTGTGTCATAAGCTATTATTTGAAATTATGGGCCGTCCATCTTGCGCGACATCCGTCCGCCCGACGTCGGGGTCCGTAGCCGTACGCGCCCAACGAGCAATACCGCTAGCCATGATAACCATGAAGGAGAAAAACCTTGATGAGGCTTTCCTTTGTTCTTTCCCATATGAGTAGGGGGCTTCCCCTTGGCGGACCCTTCGGGCCCGCCCGGAGTCTCCGCTAAAATAACGATGGAAACTGTGCCTGTTGTCGTTTGTAAAAAACGTACACGAAGTTCAGGGAAAAATAGCCCTTTCACCTTTCCGTCATAGCTATAATGGCAACGGTGAGGAAGCTGACGAATGTTTATAGGTCGGCTCTGAACACCACAAAAAATTCAACCTCCGTTCTGCCTTATCAAATTTTTATAACCGTTTAAAGAGAATTCACCCTGCGCGAGCCTGCGACACAGGCTCTCCGTATGGGTTATGGTCCGAAGGATCTGCTGTTTTTCGAATGACGCTGTGGTCAAAAGCTGGGGGGCGGGCAGAAGGGCGATCTGTGAGAGGGAGAGCCTGCCAATGGTCCTTGTACGACTCTCTGAGTATTTAACGTTCAGATTCTGAAACGTAAATTAGACCTGTTTGATTGGCTAATTCGACTTGATGTCAAATATGTCAAATACTCCCATTTTGCGTTCAATCGTGAGGCGTGAATGTTTTTTTTTTTTTTTTCGCGCATATTTATTTTTCAAAAACGAAGCTGTGGTTTGAGTCTTTGGCAACTTCAGGAAGGTGGAGGCCGCTAAAAAAGTAAACATTGTAATTTGGGACGATGCTATCGCACTGGATACATACGAGCGGGCTCAAGCTTTCGTTGTCAGACGGAGTTATATTTTTTTACAATGCGACACGATCAGCTTGTGAAACATTGACCAAAGTGTACCGCCGTCATGTACTATTACACACACGACCGAGTTTTAATTACGCCCCCCCCGAAACGTGACTCTCCACCTTTCAGAATATGGAGGTCGTTGTTAATCATTGAGGTCAGTTATTAGTTTAGTACACAAATATAAAAATTTCGGTCTAAAAGAAGCCGGCTTTAATTGGCCTTAAAATTGTCTGTTAACGTTTTTACACCCAGACGATAACATCGCATACGCTTGAGACACGGTTGTTCATATGTAATAGCATATGATGAGCGAGCTGAACGTCGATCTCCGTCAAAAGCAATGGCACAATTTCAACAGTGGGATTTGAAATACTATAAATTTATTGGCAGGGAAACACCTTTTATAAATCGAGCCGGTTTTCTCTCAAGCTTTTCGTCGAAACGTTTTACTTTCGGAGTTTTCTGGATTCGAGTTTTTCATAACAAACTGATTACTTACATGAGTGGCGCACAGTGTATTGTGACAGCCGTCTTGACCTACAAGGTTCATTTCGTCCCGCTTTCGTTCTGATTTGCGTTCATTTCAATTGACTTAACGTGACAGATCAAGTCGCAGCGGAAAGGAGGCAGACCCCGCAAATCGTACAAGGACCAATTACAGTCGCTCCTTCTCTCGCCCGCCCGCGCGCCGTTCGAAAGCAAATCTCGTGGAATAACATACAACCATGTAGAGAGCCTGTTGTTGGCAGGCTGTCACCGGTGCCGTTGAGAGTTTAACTTATAAACCCCCTAAAAACTGCTACTCGCGGGTGGTTTTTAGTAAAGTTCATACTGTTGTGCCAATAATAACAACGTATTTTACTAAAGGCCTGCGGCAGTATTTTTATGATACCATGAATTGTAGTAATCAAAGTGATAACAGAGTGGTTGATATCCACCCTTCTTAACCTCATTAGATTATTCATTCAGGCTCTTACCCAACCAGAGCAATCTTATTCTGGTCCAGGTGGCTGAGTTTAGAAACCCAATGAAAAAAAACGAGTTGGAAAATACACGGCCTTGGAAACTGAGGAAACAACCGTGTTTGAAAAAACGGAGTTTCTTAATTCTGCATATTCATAAAGCAACAAAAAAACCACCGCGCCGTGGCGATTAACAACTTTATTTAATTAACCAACATTCTTCACGCAACAAAGACTTTAAAACCTAAATTATTTAATCTGCTAACGTTTGAATGTCACGGGTACAAGTTGTTTAAAACTACCCAAAACAAGCAAAAGCCCATTCTTTTTCTTTCTAAATCGAAAATTTCTCCGCTCGGATGGTTGGGAACCTCGTGTTTTTGAGTTCACCTTCAACCGTGTCTGTATCATCTTACCGAGTAGCTCGTGTACTGATCCCTGAAAAACAAACACTGATCGCGCGCCTCATTTAACAACGCTTTCCCAAATGTTAGTCTGCAGCACTTTTAACATACAAAATATCCCAGGTTTTTGCTGCAATACTTAAAGTGAGGAAGGTAAATACTAAGTATAGGTCACGCCTTATTTCGAAGGGAAGCATTTAATTTCTTCCTTCTTTTAAGAACAGCTATTTGCTGCGAAACTTCCTACATATTTAGCAAGATGATGTCAAACTTCAGTTTGTTATCTATCGTTATGCCCAAGCATCTCGAATTCTTAAGTCACTGGGTATACACTCTTTTTTTTTATAAGAACTTTTTTTATAAGAACGTTGAGGCTGAGATTGACCCAAATTTTTAAGAACGTATTAAGAACATTCTCAGGCTGAGAGAGATTAAGAATGTTTTTATTTTTCTCACTGTACATTAAACGACAGGCAAAAAAATAAATGTACAAAAATGTAAATTGACCCAAATACTAAAGGGCTTGTTTTTGTGTAACAGTAACAATGGTTGGTTTCCTTATTGCATATAGCAGTTCTTCTTCTAATGTTTCCAAAAAGAGTTATTTCAACGCCTCATCAAGTCCTTGTTTTTAAACAACCTATGCTATCAGTAGTGTTCCCTATTACCATAATTGTCTTCCAAAATTGACGTCGCACACCAGCAAGAACATCTTTAAGAACGTTCCAGCCTCCAAAATCGGCCAGAAAAATATAGCAGAACCGGTTCAGCCTCGGCCATCAAAATTATGACCGTTCTATCAAAAAAAAAAAAAGAGGGGTGTTGTGAACTGGACAAATTTCACACTTGAAAGGTTTTAATTGTTTTTCTCGGCGTCTCAGCTTTTCCCACATCACAATGGCTTGATTACTTAGAATTGTCTCCTTTTCAGGACCCGTTTTCGCATCATAACCCATTGTGTCAACAAGCTAGCGATCATTTAAGTTGCTTGATGGATGTACCCATTGTTATCAACTAAACAAAATACTGCGTTTTATCTTCGCTAGTTTAGACAAGCATTTGCATAGTCGCCTAGCTGATAATACAGAGTAAACATGAATAGGGTGCCGAAGCTCCGTATCTTGTCGTTCGCTCCAGGGTCTAACGAAAGGCCCCAGCTCCTCGGCTAATCATTGACAATTCACTCTACGCCACGTGAAACATTCGTTTTCGTTTGATGCATATGCCCTTGTGCGCCAAAGCTGTGTTTTGTGCTTTAGTTTAAATTAAAATCAAATCTCTAATTAAGTAGCCCTTGTGACGAGCCTGAAGGCGCTGTTCCAAACAGGAAATGTTTTTCGTGATCCAAACACCATCAAACATTGGTGGTTTGAACCAACAACAGTGTCACCGTTTTTTGGCCACCGTGAATTGTTTTGGTGCTGTTTGATCGTGTTTTGTGTGGCGCTTGATAGAAATTTGATCGAGCCCCCCCCCCTCCCACATAAACAACCTGTCTGCAATCAGACAACCATAAAACATGTCTTTTGTTCTCATGTTTTTGATGGGCGATGTTTTGTTTGTTTAGGACCCAGCCCGTATCGATTGTTTGGGCCAGCCACCCGCAATGGGTATCACCACGCTTGTTCAGCGGACTGTGTATCCATCGATTAACCAGCAGTCTCAAGCCTTTTGTTCCAGCGTACGTCGCTTTTACCAGGTATTTTAAAGATCTGCGGAACTAGTGAGGAGAAGAGCTTTGGTGAACTAGTTTGCTGAAATTGGGGGAGATGTGAAACCGAACAAAACGCCGAAGGGGGGGTCGTAAAGGGAAAAACAAAGCAATGGAAAGGGCGACACGAAAATCTATTGATAACACCAACATGCATGCAGGTTTAAACAAGCCTCGGCATCTCTCGACGATAGACTCGTAACTTGGTAGTTTAATGTAATAATATAGGTCCTGTTTACTTTTAGCAGCACATCCCAATCGCGGAGATTTGTAAAGGCCCGTTTAAGGTTCCGCAGCACTTAGATTTTGATTATGTAATATTTCAAAAAAACGAGTGGCCGAGGGTTTCATAGCAGGCTTGCCAAAACAGCGAAGAAAACCCATTTGAAACCAAGATGGCCGCAGGACGAGTCGGTTTACTGTTTTCTGAGGCGTTTGCCGAAATACTGATGAATGCCCCGAAAGCACGAGTAGTTGTTGAAATTACTCTGGTCTCCAACAAAGAGGAACAATTAGTGTTCTAAATATACGTCTTTTGAATAAGTACTGTTCGCCAATTCAACTATATTATAGTTGGAGTACGTTGAATGTGTGCATGATCCTCAAAACGAATGTGCATGAATGTGCATGATGACCTATCACCTACTTGCGTGCGGGCTGGATGACAATTCTGTATGGAGGATATTCAATCAACTGATGTCACTGTGTCGGTAGCCATAGCAATGTGTAGTGTCCAGTTGCCGAGCGAAACACGTTTGCTGTCACCAATGATGCAAATGGCACAAAGTGCAGGATTTTAGACCGTTCACTAAAACTGAGCTGAAGAACGAGGGGAAAAAGTGTGTGGCTCAGCTGCACTTCGGGAAGGCTAACGTCTGTGCATTTGGTTCTGATAAAAATTTCATCAACGCCAAGGTGTCCAAATTTGTAGGTCGGAAAGTGTACCAGGCAAGGGTGAATAGTGAATCCGAAACCACGATAGGTCGCCACGCATCGAGCGTAGAATGTTAGGTAGTTTAGAAAAAGAGATGGGCTTTTTTTCTGTTTGTGTGGTTAGTTTATACCAACTGTACCGTTACATTCACACGTTCAGAGCAGTAAATAATGTTAGGTTTAAAAGTTTGTTTCGTAAAATGTGAAATTAACTAACAGTGTGTTAAATCCGCCACGTGTCGTTTTTGTTAGCTATGTATGAATATGCAGATTAACGAAATCGTTTACAGGAACGACACGGTTTTCTCCAGGTTCACGGCCCGTGTTTTCCGAACGCGTTTTTAATCGATTGGAGTTTCTAAAACGGTGCATCCACACTGACCAGGAATTAAGAATGCTTCTGGGTTGGGTACTAAGAGCTGACATGAATAATTAATGAACAGTTTAAAGAAGGAGTGGATACAACCACTCTTTATCACTTGGTACTACAATCAATGGTATCATAAAACTGGCCCGAGTGCCATTTAGTAAATACGTTGTTATAATTTTCACAACCCAGTATGACTTACTACTAATCAAACACCCTCGATTACAGCTTTAGGGGTTTTAGTAATTAAAAAACGGTCACGGTGACGACCGACGCCTGCAAAACAGGCTCTCTACATGGCTGTTATTCCCGGATGAGCATTTGCCTTCGAACGGCGCGCGGGCGGGCGAGGCAGAGAAGGAGAAGACTGTAATGGTCCTTGTACGATGTGAGTTCTGCCTCCTTCCGCGTTGACATGAGTCGGTGCTATCAAGTGTATCAACATGAAAATGAACCAATGCAGAACGAAATGCGGACAATGAAACCTGTGTAAGGTCAAGACGGCTGTCAAATGGACGATCGTGCGCTGCATGGTAAGTTGACAGTTCGTTGTATAGAACTCGAATCCAGGTGAAACTCCGAAGAAACGTTTCGGACGAAACAGCTGGAGGAGGAAAACCGCTCGATTTATTAAAAGTGTTCCCTGCCAATAAATTATATTTTTTCAAATCCCACCTAGTTTGAAAATTGATGGTCCATTGCGTGTTGAAGGGATCGGAGTTCAAGCCGCTCGCTCATATCATGCTATTACATATTAACACCCTGTTGACTCAGCAGATAACTGAGATGTTATGTATGGTAAAAACGTTAAACAGACATTTTTTAAGGCCAATTAAAGCGCCTTCTTATTAGCACGAAATTTTTTATATGTGTGTACTAAACATAACTGAACCTCAGTGTTAACACCTCCATATTCTGAAAGGGAAGAGTCACGTTTCTCGCGTAATACACATACGGTCGTTGTGTAATAAGTACATAGACGGCGGTAACTTTGTCATGTTTCCCAAGCTCGAATCGTTTTCGCCATTGTATAAACAATAATATAACTTCTACTCTGACACACCGAAAGCTTGAGCCCGCCTAGGTTTCCAGTGTCGGATTAGGATCGTCCAAATTTTGTTTACTTTTAGCGCCATCCGCCTTCCTGAGCAGTTTTGCAAAGACGACCAAGCTTCGTTTGGAAAAATAACCTATGCGCGAAAAAAAACATTTCACGCCTCACGAATTTGAACGCAAAATGGTAGTATCTTGGCATATTGGACATCAAGTCGAATTAGCCAATCAGCAATGTAACGTTGCAGAAATCTTGAACCTTAAATACTCAGAGCGTACAAGGGAACCATCCCTGGGCAGGCTCTCCCTCTCTCGCCCGCCCCCCAGCTTTTGACCACGCGTCATTCGAAAGCAAAATCTCGGAATCAACCCATACCGGAGAGCTGACTGCTATGCAAGGCTAGCAGGGTGAGATTCTCTTTAACGTTAATCACAAAATTTGAATAAGGCTATCATGAGGTGAAATTATTTGTGGTGTTCCGAGCCAAGTCCACCATAAAACATGTCGTCAGCTTCCTCAACCTTTGCCATTATACTATGACGGAAAGGTGAAAGGACTATTTGTTTCCCTGAACTTCGTTGTAACGTTCTATACAAAACGACAACAGGCACCAGTTTGCCTCCTCGATTTTAGTGGGCGGAGCTCCGGCGGCCCGAAGGTCCGCCAAGGGGGAGGCCCCATACTCCCAATGGGGAAAGAAAAGAAACCCGTCAAGGTTTTTCATTCCACCGGTTATCATGGCTAGAGCGGTAATTGACTCTTGGCGCGTACGCAACGCACCACGACGTACGGCGACGGAGTAAAAAATACCAGTCGCGCAACGATGGCGGCACCAGTAATTCAAATAATAGCTTGACAGACCCCCGGGTTTTCCCTGAAAAGACGTGTATACCCTTGGTTTTGTTTTTTACTTTACTGAAGTGAAGTTTTTAGTCGTGATAAACACAGTAACCAAAACCTCGGTAAATGGCGGCAAAAATTGGCAGTGGTGCACAAAGTAAGCCAACCTAAGTTCTGGTCGACAGTTGAACGCCCATCATCAGGCATGGTTTAAGACTCAATAACCGGACGGTAACCGAGGAACAGCCAGATGTTTGTCGCGACATGTTTGGCAGCCAACGTGTTTCACGTGGTTTTCAGTCGGGTTAAAACACAGAGGAAAAAAGGACAAAGATTCACTCCTGATGTAACATAGGCTTCAACGTCAAACGGACATAAAAAGGCTAAAGTGAACTCATGTTTACGCACGCAAAATATCCTGGACTGCACATTTCCCTTTCATCCGTCAATACTTTCTGTTAGAAGAAGTTCACTGAGCTCGGTAGCGGTGTAACAGGCAGGTGCGCAACTAAACAAAGCTGCTCAAAAGAAGACCTATCACCGAACAGAAAAAAAAGAGCGAGAAAAAGCTCATAACTCGAAAGTGCACTATGGACAAGAAGAAGAAAATCAGGTTAGAGACGGGCCGCTGAGTAAGAAGGACAGTACGAGAGTGAAAAGTTTACGTAAGTCCGTGCTACTCGCGGCAGATGCCTTTTTCAGCCCGGGGGGTTGGGGGGGGGGTGAGACGGGCGGTACTCCCTTATATGGGCTATATAGGTATGTGCGGCCCCAAAGGGTATGGTTTTTCAGCCATTTTAGTCATAAATAGGGTATCAATTTCTGCTGATTTTGGCCATTTTGGACATAAAAAGGGTATGGTTTTTGTACTCTAGCCTCAATATGAGTATGCTTTTAAGAAACCAAAAGAAAATTAACAAAAGCCCTTCACAAATTATGTTTACGGTAATTTAACGTTGGTCTGAGCTAGGGATCCGATTATAATGCAGGTATGAAACAGGATTTTGATGTAAGGTTCAGGTCATAAATAGGGTTTCAAATTTTTGGTCAGGTCATAAATAGGGTAGGGAATAACGCAGATTTTGGTCATAAATAGGGTAAGGGATTTGGGAAGCGGGCCGCACACCCCCACCAAATTTTTCTGGGAGTACCCCCCCCCCCCCCCCCCGGGCTTTTCAGGTGTTTTGCGGGAAGAGGTTCGACGAGATATCAAAATTTTCTTGCCACTATTCATCTACAGAGCTTTACATTTAAGGAGGATTTAGGTCGACATAACCGCCTGCAGATTGACAGTGACCTGCCTTCGACATTGGAGTCAGAAAATTTGTAATTTTCAAATAGTTTCCGTGCAACATAGCAGCATTTGCTTTCCGAGAAAACCTCAAACGGCCCGTTGTATGCGGCCTACTAAGTTAATTAGTTCCGTGTAAACAGCGTCTCTAGTAACTGCGTTTTAGTTACGAAACCTCAGTTAGCAGTAACCGTAGTAGACCTTTCTCGTGAAAACACGGCAAGCGACATGCAGCCTTGGTTTACTGTGTACTTCTCTGATATTGAACATCCATGTTATGATCAATTGACACCTGCCTTCGCACTCCGTCAAGGACATGCTACTTATCCCTCTAGAACTTCAAATAACCAATAATCTCTCCCGTAGAAAAGCCAGAGAGGCCTATTTTATACAAAGAGGTCAAACGTTAACACCTTATGGCATCAACCGACGCAATGAACGCTAATTTTGGCCGTTTTATTTACTGTAATTTTTTTTCCAACCTGTACCATATATCATTTATTTATTCACTCTATTACTCTCTTTATTACTCTTTATTTACCGATATTTTCAGCCTATAGCTTTGTGCCATACATTTGTTTTTCTTTTTGTACTATATATATAATATTACCTACTAGTTAAACATTAACTGCCATTGTATACTATAATTCAAATTTAGAGCCGTTATCTTCTCTGTGCCCTGAAGAAGACTAGCTATGCTAGTCGAAATATTGGCCCATTAAAGTTTCAATTGCCCTTGCCGTAGTACCAGCCTTGCTATCAAATTGGTTTTGTTTACACTTCAAGTGACGTCTGGTACGTAAATTTCTACAAGAGATCCGGCAACACAGTGGCCAAGTTGTTTTGTTCGACGTTGTGTGGTTCTCCGGCATTCAATCGTTTGTTACGCGGGCTCAATATTATAGCTCATTGAGGTCACGTGCTTTTTTATGTTGACCGCTTGCCAAGTGTGATTTCCCATTAGATCGGGGGCTCATGTCTGATTTACTTGTTGAAAACAGGGCAGGATTGTTCGGAAGACGGTTAATGTTAACCCAGGATTAAAAGTTAAAAGCGCATTATTGAGACTCAGGACAGCAGACCAAACAATATACAGAAAGCCTGACCTCCAAGTTACAAAGCTCAAGTCAAAATTTTGCCTTTTCCTGGGTTAGCTTAATCAGGCTCTTAAAAACCCGGCCCAGGAGCTACGCTTTTAGGCTGGCCTTAATCTATTTATTAATTTCCATTTTCTAGCAAGTTTCCAGACCTAAAGTTCACCTCATATGTTCTCTAAATTTACCCATGTTATGAAACCCGTATGTGACAGACAGAGTGAGCGTATGATTCGAGCTGTTTATATCGGTTATTGACGAATCACAATTCAAGATGAAAGGTCGTGTAGAACTGTCATGATCCCTTTTGTTTTCAACGGCAGGCAAATTGAGTGATTTTTATAAGAAAAAACAATGGCCATTTGAATCCGTAGTCGCTAGCTACAAGTTCGCTCTGCCAATCATTTTAGACAGCGGTAGTCATCAATCAATCAATCAATTAATCAGGTTATCTGCAGGTTAATAGAAATCAAAAATACAAACAGTGGCCGGTCCCCCAAATAACTAAAAAGCTAAACTAGTTGGTACCTAAAAAGTTTTAAAGGAAAAAGTTGCACAATTTCTAGGGGTGGTTAATCAAGTCACATATTGGAGAAGGGTACGATTTTATGCTTTCAAATGCCAGATTTCTCGAAGACCTTCTTGCTGTCCAAATTTGATCATGAAAAAATGACCAAATATTGAGCACGTAATGATATTTTGTGCCATATGGCACTCTTGCGAGTGAGACGGTTAAAGAGAACGGCTGAGGGCTTGGCGTAAAACTATTTTCTTTCCGATAACAAGTTTTATGTCCACCAAATTGTCCTTGATAATCTCGGCGAGGACGGATTCTAACTTGATTTGGTTCGCAGCCAAACTTGACATCAGATTTCGGGAATGTCATGTGCGTGGCAAAAGGGAGTGAACCACAGGTATACCAAGCCCAGGGTGTGAACGAAATTATAACTTAACGAAATAACGGGATACAGTAATTGTCAGCTCTTTGGATAGAGGACTTGTCATTTAAGGTCTTTTTTTTTGGAGGCTGGCAATTCAACACAAATTCGAGTTTTCAAGTCGAAAGCCAAGACAAAGAAATTGCATTGAAGCCTGAGGTGCAGCCAGGATCCTATTACCCAGAAAATGGGCTCCTGGTGCAGCTCGATGTGTCATAAAATCCTCCTTATCCCGGCGGTGTGGGCTGCCTGTGACGCAGGCTGCAAGATAATAGCGCACATATACAATGCTCAGCCAATCAGTAGCTATTGGGTTCCAAGTATGTATATTATACGTAATGATTTCTCAAAAATGTCTCAAAACTCCGTACCCGATGTAAAACGGTGCCTCTCAATATAGCGATTTCAATTTAATAATGAATAACGGAGGTCACCCTTTTCGTTTTCTAATTATTAGCAAGTGAAGCTGAAATGAAAGGTGTTTTGACAAGTTGTTTCGTTGCTATGGAAAGTTGTAGTATCGAGATATAATAATTATAATTTGTTTAACAAGAATAGCCTTTTGTTGTTGTCTTATTGTTTTATATTTTATATTCTAATCCATTGATGCTGTTGTACCACATTCATTTTTTTTCTATTTTGGAGAGGTATCTATCTTGGGCACTACAACATGATAGCATTTCTATTTCTGTTAATTGAGAGATAGATTAAATTATGATTTGCCAAAATATCACTATCATACCGGGGTAGAGCTATCGTGTGGTAATTAAACCACGTAGCACATTCTTTTAGGTACTTAAACGACATACCAATAACAAAAAAAAAAAAAAACAACAAAACGCTTTGACAAAACCGTTGCCCTTACATTTTCCAATCAAAAGAAAACGAGCTTGAGTAGTGTTGGAGACCGGTTCAGTCATTGTTTGATGTTACTTCATCTCAGACAAATTGTGCTTTGCAGGAGGCGATCCTAATGAGTTAACAAACTGTTGATAATCCAGGACAATCTGACAAACAAATCCTTGGGCAAGGTTCATTTAAAATTACGCAGCTTTGTTACGTCATATCCTAGCCAAACTATGCATGAATTCCTGGTTCTCAAAAATACTTTCTATACATGCTATCACTGACAATAATTCTATACACAGTCATTTATCACCGGCATCATCTAAGGTACTGCATTCCATGGCATAACCCATCACAATAATGAAGTGAATTTTCACTAGATTGTCACTGTGACAATATCATGGAAAATACTGGCATGTTAATTTAACGAGGTGCCCAACCGTAACCATAATTTGTTTTGAAATATTTAACAATGATAACGCCAAAGAAATTGTCTCAAGCCACAAGGACATGTAAAACAAGACAGAATAGCCTAGCATCTGCCTTGGTTCCCCAAACCATCAGCAAGTAGACAATTTACAATGCAAGCCCCGGGTGGGAGAATCGTCGTAAACCCAGCGTTTAAAGACTGGGTTTACGAAGGCGAGAAACCCGATTTTAGTGTAACCCCGATGAAAAGACACATCACGTATCATTTGGAAGAAGAAATTGGCACTACTGGAACTAAAGACGATCCATGGAAGCAGAACGAATCTTGCAGAAAGGTCCACTTTGAGACAGCTAAGCCTGTTCAAGGATCAAATCGTGCATTGCTGACGCTTTTGAGCCTTCTGTGTTTGATCTCAATCTCTGCTCTTGTACTCACATTATTAATGTTGTTTGGGAAAATCGGTGACGTATGTGGATGCTCCACAAATGAAGGTTAGTATATCCGAGTGGCCACGATGTCGATAAACAAGCAAATAGATCATGATTTAACATTACTGCTGTTAGCCAGTTTATAAGGCATTTGTTCGTTCTTCGAGCAGTTTTTTTTTCTAACCACTCGTGTTAATCTTTTTTTTCTTTATTTTCTGATTTTTTTCCATATTTCTTAAAGATTTTAAAAGCGATATTTTATTAATATCACTATTTTCCAACATTTACGTGTATAAATGAAAATGATAATAATAAAAGAAAACTGAACCAACGGAAACTGACAAGAAATGTTAACCGCTGAGTTCATATCATGCCCAATGTTAAATAATGAATCAGCTTAATCGTGCTTGTTTGCATGATGCCGAGTGTCAAACAAGAAAACATAACAAAATGTACACATTGTCCAAGCTTCACATTCATCTTTGTTAGAGATTGGCAATAAAGTAAGTTGTACACAATGTGTTGTCTTAATAACGCGTAGTTATTTTGAGATCACGCAAAAGATTATCATACCGTTTTGATCACGTCACTATTTGATAGCACTATAGAAAGCAACTAATAAGCGTGTATATGTATTATATCATTTAGAACAGCCTGTTTGAGTATCTCTATCACTTGGAGAGTAGGATTTAAATTTGAAGATCATATGGACTTCATATCTAATTTCTTCTGCTTCCATAGTGAACAACCAACCGTATTCTATTCACCAACATTCATATTCATGCTCAGTTGTAATAAGGTATGGAAAAAATGATTGATCAGCGGAGTAAGTCAAGCTGGGACAGCTTGGCTTAGGAAGAGCTCAAGATACGACCCACGCGAGTTTTGGGTGGGAGGGTGGGCCGTTCACCTATTCGTGGCTCCGCTGAAAACTGAGCTAGAATGAATTATTTTCGCGCCAAACCAAAATTTATCATCAGCGATTACATAATAGCACGTAAGACTGCCCATCCAGCAACGAAAACCCCATTATTATATGTATTTCGACTTCGCATATCATTATGAGTGTTGTGAATAGCGTTTGATCATGTGTTACCAATCAAGACAAAAGCATAATAATAATTCCTGAATGTAACCTTCCATTGTTCCAACGGCAATAAAGTTATCTTATTGTGTCATCTCTTTTAAATTTATTGTTGATGGTAAACCG
>JAHPZR010016990.1:30000-32500 GCA_019787425.1 Platygyra sinensis | reverse complement strand
TTTAGCGCGAAATTTAACAAATTGAAGTCAGCTTTACATGCGTCTGTCCTGTTATTAATGGTCAACTATTTTGACAATGTTATGACGAAATTCATTGTCAATAGCAGGACAGACGCATTCAAAACTGACATAAATTTGTTTTTAATGATAACAAATGGTCAAGTTGTCCTCCCTCGTTCGCTGACGCGTCGCATAAATTATAAATTCATGAATCTGTCCGCTTATTGACAATAAAAATTAGCCAATGAACGCGTAAGAATTTCTGTAGTTATCGTAAAAAGAAAGAATTCGCGCTCTCCCTCGTCACCAGACCGCTCTCGGCTAGCTCGCACTAAACCCAACCAGCAGCCTGTTCGCAGGCTAAGTAAATCCACGGTCAAAACTCTTAGTTCCTTTTGCGGAGCAAACTTTAGTTAACACCGCACTGTGAATCTGTACAACCATGAGGGTACAGTAAAACTTTCATTTTCACAGACATATTTTCAGTGTAATTCCAGTTTTGTTGGCGTAATTAGTGCAGATTGCACCATTGGGATGGTTTGGGGGTTGACCGCGCCAAAGCATCAAGGCACAATGGCAATAAGGTGTAAACTTTAATGTTTGTTTAATTAATTAATTCCAGTTAATTAAGTAGCCTTGTTTTGAGGGGTTTTGGTAGGAACCTTTGATTGCTACGTAAAACGTACCATACTTACATAACTTCCTTAATAACATCACAAAACTATATATGGTTCCGATATTCTCGTGTTATTGCTGCCGCAGCGAGTGAGCCTGAAGCGAACGAGCGAGGCAGCTCTCTAATCAGCAGAAGATTACATTACAGGGGCTTGCAATCACTTTTTCTTACCAAACGCAAGGAATTGTGGTTATGCGCGAACGGAAATATTTTAGGATGCGTAGTGATATGGCGTAAGGAATTGTGGTTATGCGCCAATGGATGATTTAGGATACGCAGTGAACCATGTGCTTGCTTGTTTGTTTCTTAAAGTAGTGTCAAATTGTGGTGTGTAAATTGTATTCGTCAACTTCATACATCATGACGGATAGACAACGGTTACCGGTCCAAAGATAACCGATTCCCAATAATCTAATAACATTGAACCACAAGCCGAAGAGACCTGAAATTCGTTCTACCTTGTTTAGTTGTGTAAAACACTCACACAGTTCGTATTACGTTGAACGATGTGCTGCACCGGCGGTAGCTCTAAGAGTAAGATATCAGCTTACTTTGTATAAATAGCTTAGTTGTGTCTCGCTTTTTAAACGACTCCAAAATAAATAAATAAATAAATAATCAGCTACGAAGGCAATGCAAAGACTTCTGCACAAACACAACAAGAAAGTAAAAAAAACAAGAGTGCGACTTGTGTTGTTTTGAAAACCATGCTCCAAAAAAAAGAACATACGCGCATTTAATGTCGCTCGCCCAAGACAACGGAACATTTATCACGTCACCTACAACAGGTAACTTGCATACAGACAAGAAAACGAACTTCGTCTGAACAGCTTTTCCATCTCGACTACTTTACTCTCGTTCGAACAGCTTATTCACCTCGACTACTTTACCTTGCGGCAAGTTGGTTGGTGGCGAGATGGTTTCTTGGTGGCGTGTTAGTTGGTGGCGAGATGGTTTTTTTGTGGCGAGTTGGTTGGTGGCGAAACTCCCTGGTAGCGGGATGACCGGATACCGTGACAAGGGATCGAGACAATAAAGCACATAGACATTCGATACACATCTACTTCCCCTTTACCAGAAAATCAAAAGGATGAGAATCGAAAGATGTGGAAGTTGAAATCTCACTTATAAATTCTGTACCGGTACGCATCAAATGTCTCTGGAGTGTTGACATTGTCGAAGACGCGTCCGGCATCGCCGGATATGTGAAAATGCTAAAACTTAAGTTTAAATTCATGTTCGGATGAAAAGGAGTAGAATCGTAGCATATATGAAATAAGTGTGTTCTACACTTTCTGTTTGTTTTAATTATTCTACAAGTTTTAGTAACGATGATTTCTCGTCATCTGATTAAGAATTCGACTACGGAGGCGAGACTGCTAAGAAATGACATAGTTGTGAAAGTCAATAGCATCTCCTGCACATCGTTTTACAAGTAAATCAGAGCAAAAATTCTCGTCGGAATCCACGCGACATCCTCGTGTTGTTCGTGTCACAATGCACTCTGGTAAAAAGTCATGGTTTCACGCTCACTCCGCAACAAAATTAACTTGACTTAGGTAAAAGTTTGCCTTTCCTTTATTTCAGGATCAAATTGCTGCTTGCAAAACGTGTATTAAGTTCAAATTCTGGTGAAGAAAAGGGCACTTGCACGCAGTATCTATTCACTCCCACAAAGCACTCAACCCAATAACAATTTCAATTGATTCCTATCATAACGATTCAAACACGTTGTGCTAATGAATTCTTCACAATTCAGTTCATAGGGTAACTGTTAGCATACTTAAAGCTGTTCTCCCTTCGGCAGCATTATTACCATTTAGG